>PVKE010002162.1:8092-86982 GCA_004027555.1 Craseonycteris thonglongyai
AAAAAAAAAAAAAAATCTCCATTGTACAACTTTAATTGTCTGGTAGAATTTCAATATACAAAACACACAAGGAGAGTTTCACTATAAGTTACATCTAGAATATTTAACAATAAATAAAATTGAATATTCAGATATTAACACAAGTCATCATGAAAAACTTTGTATAAATCTGGGGAAGCCGGGATGGCTCAGTGGGTTAAGCGCTCACTTTGCAGTGCCGGGGACCGGGGATCAAATCCCGGCCCCGGCCTGTGCGGAACCATGTGCTGAACTGGGAGCTCCCCCAGTTCAGTTCTCTCTCTGTATCTCTCTCTCTGTCAAAAATATAAATAAATAAATAAATAAATAAATAAATCTGTCCTGTCTTTCATCTGACTGGCATAAGAAACACAGATAAAGCTAGTTGCAGAGTTATAGAAAACAATATATCTCCCAAGGACATGCTTCAAAGTGTCCTAGTAACTCCTTTCTTTGTATTCTGGTATTTCTTACAAAGTTATAACTCCTTTCTTTGAGTGACTGCTGTTTCCTTACTGAGAAACTTTGCTGTTTGAAATGAAATTGGTTAAGAATGGAACATTTTACTCCTGTCCAGAGGATCTAAGTCACTTTGAAACAGAGAAGCAGTCTTGGTTTCCAACCCAGGACAGAGCTTGAGATAAGAGGTATCTGGACTCAGCATTTCACATCCATCTTAACTTTGTTTTTCCCAAGGAAACAATACATGGTGTCCACTTTGCAGCCCAAACTTGATGTTGACTTCTTTGAGTCTTTCAAAATACTACTTCAGTTAAATTTTGCTTACTCTACCCTTCCCCAGACCCTTACATTAGCCTACATATTAATATCTTCCCCTTTTTTTGGTGAAATATCCCATGGTTCTCTAGTGTGTAGTCTCTCTCTTTGCAATGAATCAATACATCTAGAATATTTAACTATAAATACTTAAGTGCAAAGTTTGCAGTATACTTGATCTTGAGACCATGTAGGCTAATGTCATATAATCAGTGTAACAATGTCAGTCACACAAAGCTTGTCATGAGGACTTGTGTTAGTATCTGAATATTCAGTTTTATTTATAGTGCCCCTGGAATGCTTAAGCTGGTTAGGTTAGGAAGTAGGTTTTATTTTTGTTTTTAAAGATAAGGAAACTGAGGCTCAAGAAGGTTAAATAAAGTATTCATGGGGTCATGGATAATCAGTGGTCACAGAATTGAATCTGAGAATGATAGTCCTTTTCCACTATCCCATGCTGACCCTCTACCTTCATCCTCCAGTTCATTATTGCTTTACTTTTGCTTAACATTCCCACCCACTATGTAACCACAAAATCCATTCATACCACTTTTCTCTTCCTCATCATAGCTCGTATCCAATTCTGACATGCACCTCTGTTCCTCAGAGTGTGGCTTCAGTTTCATAGTGTTCCTCTCTGCCAGAAACCTGAATGGACAATCCAACACTTAGTTCTGAGTTCCTTGTCTTGTCAGCCACACCAATCAGCAAATACTTCCAACAACACTCTGTTTTTTCACATTAGTGCTGTTCCCTGCCCTTGAAATTCTGTGCCTACAATTCTCTGCCTGTATAAATCCTTAAAAAAAAAAAATCACATTAAGGTTTGGTTGTAAACAACAGAAACCACACCAGTTTGTTTTAGCAGACAAACGATCTATAATATAAAGGATATTAGGTATGTCACAGAAACTTTGGAAGGACCCAAGCACCTGACTTGAAGGCTACTCTGCACGGTTGGTCCAGGGTAGACCACACTGCTGCTATGGGACACAGGTAACATAGTTTCCATCTCTGACACTAAGGGGTGCAAGACCCTCTCTTGCTGCTGCTTTGTAAGCTGGGTGTCTGCCACAACTCTCATCAGAACTAGGCAGATTGTTGCCTTATTTACATAATATATGTCCAATTAAGGTTTTTCATGGGTATATCAGACTGACAAAGCAGACCTAAGTAATAGTTCTACTCTGTAGCTACAAGGGAAGCTAGAAAAAAGAGGTTTGGGCCTCTACCGGAGGGAGGCATAGACTTACAAGGTGGGACAATCCCTCCAAACAGGAAGACTATTAAAAAGAAGACATACAAATAAGAAGAATAAACTTTCATTACACTAGAATCCAGCTCAAAAATCTCCTTATCTGGAAACAGTTCTTTAAAACTACAACAAGAATTAAGCTCTCTTTGTTCTACCCCTATATCTACTGAGTTATTTTGATTGTTAACCAGGGTGTGATTCATATCCTTTTTTTTTTTTTTTTTAAGATTTATTTCATTGATTTTTGACAGAGAGAAACAGAGACAGAGAGAGACAGAGAGAAGGGGGAGGGCCCAGAGCAGTCTCCACAGTTGACAGCATTAGTTTTCCACATAGTTTCACTCCACAGGTGGGCACAGGGCTGCAGGGCAGGAACTGGGCCAGGTGCCTCCCGCATAGGTCCTGGCAAGAACCAAACTGGGGGCACTCCCCAGTTCAGCATGTGGGTCCGCATGGGCCAGGGCCGGGATTCGATCCTGGGTCCCCGGGGCCTCAAAGCGAGTGCTTAACCCGCTGAGCCATCCCAGCTTTCCCCATATCCTTCTTAAATTTCCTCACCTTTGCTTGATTTTACTTCAGTTTAGGACTTCCAACTGCCATGACAGCTCTTTTTTTTTTAAACTTTTTCTGTTGAGGGATTTTTCTGGGAAGGTATATAAATATCCCAGTTTCCTTACCTCTTGGGTGGGATAGCCCTGAGGCGTGTGTTTAATAGTAGTCCTCAGTGTTTCCCCAGAGGGAATAAGCTCTGTCATCCCCTGCAGCCACTGGCCTGAACCTTCCGTTATTGGCTGCCTTCTCTTTCTTGTCTCACTTTCACTCTCCCCTATCAATACCTCCTTCTTCTCTCACGTACTTGCATTTGAACCTTTGTATAAGAATCTGCTGCTGGTATAAAGCAAAATAGAACAATATTCTTCCTTGCATTATAGATAGCTTTTACTTATCTACCTTCCTTATAAGGTTCATGCAGACGGGGGAAGCATAGCTATTTTTTTGTCTCTTAAGTATCTAGTACAGGCATGTATATATAGAAGCACTATAGGGATTTTTGATGAATTGAATTAAAATTGAGATACTGGTGAGATTTTAAGTTTATACTATTGTATAATTGTATAATTTTACTCTTTTTGGAAGGATTTCTGACATATGATTAATAATGGATGTTTTGAGTACATAGATTAGAGTTATGTGGTTGAATTTTCTAGCTTTTGTCCATGTATTATTATTATTTTTTAAAACACCAACCATCCAGGAGCATTGTGGCCCCTTATGGACATACACTACTGAATGATCTAATTATTCTGGGTCTTTTAGCATAGAATGACCTGCCAAAGTCAAAGCCAAAGCCCTTGTTCAAAACACCTCATGAGGAATTCTGGGGATAGCCAAAGGGATCTGACTGACCCTGGGCCCCTAGCCTGAGTCCATGCCCGAGGGGAGTAATTTCTTTCCCATCCCTTTCCTTGTCCTACATGATGGACTCCCTAACATTAGGAACAACTGGATGAGAAAGGCTACATATTGGGCAAAATAAATTTTGTACTATTAGCAAATTATAAAACTTTCCAAAGTTAAACTGTATTTTTCTTAAGTTATCTTTATGCATCTAGAAAAAAGAAAGTGGATTTTTTGCCTCATCAAAGACCAAAATAATTTGCAGATGAATCAATGATCTAACTATAAAGAAAAGAAAGTATAAAGCACCAAACAAAACAAAACAAAAAACAGGAAATAATTTTTCTCATCATCTCACAATAGGAAAGACCTTTTTTAGTTGAGTACAAAACTCAGAAGTCATATAAAAAAGATGGGTACATTTGATTCCATAGTCATAAAAGTATCTACAAGGTGAGAAAAATAATAAACAAAATGAAACAACAAATTATAAACTAGGAACATGTTTTCAACTCATAAAAAAATGATATATATTTTACATGATAAAATATATATGCTATATGAAAAATGATATATATTTAATGTATATGTTATTTATCATTTTAAAACACTCCACATTATTAAGTAAAAGGTCAATAACCTAATAACAAAACAGGTAAAGAATATAAACAATTGGAAAGGTGTTCAAATTCACTCAATTAGAAAAATGCAAATTAGATCTGCAATAAATACACATACTTTGTATTAAATACCGTATGTGTATATATATATATTATATATAACATATATATTATAAACAAATATAATATATATTTAACTCATTTTCTCCTCTCAACAATTCTATGAAGTATGTACTACTGTCCCCATATTGTAAATGTAGAAAGTGAAGCTCAGAAAAATTAAGCAATTTGCCCAGGGACAGCTGAAAAGTCACAAAACCACTGTGCCCCTTACCTGTTTGCACATTCAGAAAATAATATAAGTACAAGAATATTCACTGCAGATCTTGGCACAAGGTAAGCACTGGGTAAGTGTTGGCTAAATAACTAAGAAAGTGCTATTTATAATAGCAAAATTGGAAACAATCTACATGCCCCCAATAGAAAACTGATTACCGGTAAATGAAATATAGTACAGTTAAAAGAATGGTGTATGGTGGGTACTGATATAAAATCATCTCCCAGATTAATAACTAAGTGAGAAAAGGAAAAAGCAAAAATGTATGTGTGGCATGCACATCAATCGCATAATATAAGGAGCATATTTGTAAATGCATTGTTTATCTCTGGAGTTACTCACAGAAATTAATAAGGAGGGTCACCAACAGAGAAAACTAGGTGGCTGGGTGACAGAGGAGGAATGCACAGTACTTTTTATTGTGTCCTACACTGCCTTTTTTTTTTTTTTGTCATGTGTATTTTTTTTTTTACCTATTTAAATGAATGAAAAAAAATTAAAAGTGAAATAGTGATAATTTTATAATAGTATATTATTTATTTATTTATTTATTTTGACACAGAGAGAGAGAGAGAGAGAGATACAGAGACAGAGAGAGAACTGAACTGGGGGGAGCTCCCAGTTCAGCATATGGTTCTGCATGGGCCGGGGCCAGGATTCAATCCTTGGTCTCCGGCGCTGCAAAGTGAGCGCTTAACCCACTGAGCCATCCCGGCTTCCCCAAAATAGTGATAATTTTAAAAGAACTAAAATAAAATAGTCTATAATCAACAGTATAGAAAACATGTAGTATCACAGAATGAGCTGTTTACTTACTGACTGCATTTAAAAGCATAGTAGTTTAATGTACAAAAAATAGACCTGGTGCAGAAATATTAATATAGCCTGGAGGCCAGATATTTTGGATCCATCTCTTGCTTTAGATTTTGACTGCTAGTGCCTGAGGTAAGTAAATTAAGCCAGTCAAATCTGGGTAATAGTACTTAATGATCAACCTCACCTCTGCATAGTGAAAACCACTTACCTGATGTTGGTGAAATTCTTTGAAGAGGCATCATTCTAGGATGCAAGGCAGAGCCTGTTCAGACCTGTGTGCTGTCATGGGATCTGAGACTCTGCGGTCAAAACTTTGAAGAGACTTCCAATCACTATTTACTTAAACAAATACTTTTAAAGTGCCAATGCTTCCAAATGTTTCTTAAATATGTATGCCCAAGGAATCAGCCTATTTCAGTTGTGTTTTCTGATTCCAGTATTACTTTTCTATAAGACTGCCAATGGTCCAGTAAATAAATTTTGAATGTAATGATTACAGGAAAATGGGTTCTATTCGAGAACAGAAGTGAAGTTTAAGGTTTATCACAGTGTATAATTCAATAAGGAAATTATAACCCCTTTAGAAAATTATAATGAGTTAGAGGCTAGTATTGGTTGTTTAACAATATACATTAAATCAGTCTATAAAAAGATAACATTCACAAAGAGAAATGTACAGTCTAAGAAAAGAAGACCAGTGGAAATGGAAATGAGAATGTTAGAAAATTCTCCATGGGTCTCTCACACTTCTGCACATACTGCAAACAATAAACTGACTCTCCTTTCTTTCTGGAGTACCTTTTCAAGAATGTTTGTGTAGTTACCACCCTTTAAAAACAGAAATAGTGTCTTTCTCCAGAGCAAATGGCAGGTTTGCTGACTGTAGTTTACCGAAGATCTAAGCTTTTTAAGTTTCAAGTTCCACTCCTATAATTCAGTATACTACATGTACAGGTATCATCTAGTCCTTTTCATGTCACCTCTGGTAATTGGGTCGTGGTATACTTGTGAACATATGCTGATACTTTGGCTACTGCTATTGCTGTGAGTAATAAACATCTGTCTCTGACTCAGGAGTCTCATGTCTCCTACCAGCCAGCACATGTGAAACTGTTTCCAGGTAACTACTTAACTTACAAATGAAGTAAAATCTCCAACTCTTCACAATTCTTGAGAAATATTTTGTAGATCACTGCTATGCAACAGAAATGTTATACAAGCTACTCCTATAAGCCATATACATAATTTTAAATGTTATAGAAGCCACATTAAAAAGTTAAAGCAGGTGAATTAATTTTAATGATTTATTTAAGCCAGTAGATCAAAAATATTATTATCTCAATGTGTAATCAATATACAAATTATTAATGAGTTATTTTACAGTCTTTAGTATGAAGTCTTCAAAATCTGTTAATAGTATTTAGAGCACATCTCCATTTGAAGTAGTGACATTTCAAGTGTTCAGTAGCCATTGAGTGAGTGAGTGGCTTCCATTTTGGACAGTGCAATTCTAGATTGTAAAATACAGTAGAATGAAAGTAAAAATTTTCAAGCCTAAATACATTTTCCTTTAAAAATAATTAAATCCAGAATGTCAGCTATGTCGTTCACGGGCCCTGTCACTGCAGAGACTCTGAGTCTTGTCATGCATGTTCTAAAATTTAAGTCTGATCGACCTGTCAGGAAATCCTTCATATATTATTTGTCCTCCTATGCACTTTAAGGTACACTAGGGATTGTTGGTTCTACAGCTGCCTCTAATAAGACAGGAATGTAGGACAAGAATTATTAAAGACAAATTTGATACCAATCCATCAAGCCATGCCTAGTCCTCATGGTTCCAGAAACTGAAATTTAAATGGGCCTTAAGTTTTCCTTCTAGTTTTTCTGCTTTGAGAGGTTTATCTCCCCAGATAGAGGAGGAGGAGAAATCCTAACCTCGGCTCACATTATGTTATTGCTTTGCGTAGGAGCTCAGCCAATTCTGTCAAAGGAAAAATGAGTGACTTCAGCCAGGCACACTTTCCCTCAGTTTACTCATCTGTCCTGCCTCATTCACAGGGTGCCATGTAACCACATGGGACACTAGGCTGAAAAAGGAAAATATCACCTGAGATGTAAGTTGCAATGCTGGTGAATATAATAATCTGTCCTTACTGTAATTTTGTTCTAAATGGCATTGTGCAGACCTCAGGATTCTGCATGAGTTTGATTATAATAAAATAAATAATTGCCAAAATGTTTTTTATCACTTGGGGCTGACAAGATGTAACCCAAATAATATTAAGGTTTCAAAACAAGAAATACGAGTTTACCAGAATCATGCACATTGCTCCTTATTTCCTTGTATCCTCACATCCTCCATTGATGGCAAAATGTAGAAATTGAAGGAATTTCTTTTAATCCTCTAACTTCACAAAATGGACTCTTGAATAAAAATGTTACAAGATGTTATTTAAAATATATGCAACAAAATCCTTTTTTAGTCAAGATTTGCACATGGAAAAGATACTTCAGCTTACTAAGCCAGTCCATCCATGAATCAAACTTTTTGTAAGGGTCTTAGAACATTGGGAACAATACAGTATTTTACAATCCAGTACAAGCTGTGTTTATTCAGAGCATTGAAAGGGGATGAGTTAAATGATGACAAAAAATGGCTAAGTGGAGTCAGACACCCTGAAGAATAATGCTAGATGCTTCAGGGCCTCCCCATGTGTCTGTGAAAGACAATTCTGAGCTCCAGTCTGAACATGGGCAGGATTTACCTCCACATAGGTCTTCCACCAAATGATGACCTATTGTTGCCTCTGCTATTCTGTTTCATTACATGAAGCTGGCATTTGGTCTAAAGACCCTCACCAGTGTTCTGCCCCCCCCCCCCGCAATACTGCTATTCAAAAACTACTACCAAGTTACCTCAGTAATGTTCTGTGCCCTCTTTTGTATGTACCCTTCTCTTTTATCCAGCACCCTGACTTCCCAACCCTCCCCCACCCCGTCCCTGAGTCTCCCCATTTCATCTACTGCCGTATGTCTCAGCAGCACCACATTTTGGGTTTCATACCTAGGCTTTGGTCAAATCCTTTCCTTGTTTTGAACTTACCACCCATGTTGGCACCTGGCCCCTCCTGACTCACTTGCCCTACTTATAATTTTGCTTCAGTTGCTACCTCTTGGGATAAGAAGCACCTCACCCTGAGTCACCACCCAGTTGGGTGCAGTTTGAGGTGGTCATTAACTTTGATGGCAGTCATTCATTTTTTATATTAGATGGTCTTTCTCTTTTCTCCTCTCCTGTCCTCTCTGTATCTCTCCTTCCCTCTTCTCTCCTTCCATTCAAATGATAGTGTGGTCTAGTAAAATGCCTATGGAATTTGGAATTAATAAAAACAGTGTTGGATCCCAAGATGCCATCTTGCTGTGTAAACCTTGACAATTACTTCTATACAAGATTGGTTCTTCATCTATAAATTGGGGATAATAACAATCAGTGTTTAGCTATAAGTTTCTTATGAGGATAAAAAGATGGGTGAGGGCCAGTGTGCCAGAGCCAGGCATAAGCTTACACGTGAGCATGCCATGTTTGACAGACAAAGAGCTGAGTGTTTTAAACTCAATTGACTTTTGTTTGCTTCACTCTTTTTGCCTGAATTGTATTTTTTTTACACAGATATATATCTTGCAATTCCTGCTACATTACATTACAAGTCTTTGAAAGGATATGCTTTACCATTTGTATACCTTTCAGTAGTGCTTTGACCATTACAGTCAAGTATTTCTCGGCGTGGGTGGAACAGAGAGTTGTTAGAGTCATGGCACATAAACTTCCCAATGGAGGGCTTCAAATGCTGGAAATCCTTTTAGTTTTTGACCAGGAAATTCATATCATGAAAGTGGGTTGTAGGAAAGCTCGATACTCAATGTAACAGAACTGTCTGGAAGCAGGGAGGCTGATGGTCAGAACATTTGACAGATGTGGGATTGTACCTGCTGTTGGCTGTGAGGTTTTGAACAAACTTTTGAGTTTTTCAGCTTCAGTTTCCATGTCAGTAAACTAGGGATAATAATAATATCTACGCATAGCATTAATAGGAGAATATATTAGAGTACCTATTATACTTGATTACCACAGTATCTGGCATGTCAGACTTACATAACACAAATAGCTATGAAGGTTTTAATATTCCCTTCAAACATCTTCTGAAGTTGTTTTTAATCCAGAGTGATCCTCTTTAAATGTTTATTAGATCATGCCACTCTGCTGCTGAGAACCCTCCAATAATCCCTTCCATGCAGTGGGAAAGTCAAGATTCATACAGAGGCTTACCCAGATGCCTCATTTCCTTTCCCAGCTCTATGTTGTTTTCCCTTTGGCATTTAAAACCTCTTTTAAAAACATTTAATTTATTTATTTGGTATGCTTTCTGTTTATTTTCTGTCCTTGCATACTAGGCAAAAAACTCCATGAGGGAGCTTTTGTTCTGTTAGTTTGATGCCCTAGAACAGGAGTCTCCAAACTACGGCCCGCGGGCCGAATGCGGCCCGCAAGGCCCTCTCATCCGGCCCGTGGAGACCTTTTTATCTGAATAAAATAATATTAAATAAATAATTAAAATCAACATCTATGTTTTGATTCTTTTTTATTTGGACCTCGAGTGTGTAGTCGGCCCCCAAACTGCTGTTTGATAGTTAATGCGGCCCGCGGGCTGAAAAGTTTGGAGACCTCTGCCCTAGAAGAGTGCCTGGTCATAGTCAGTACCATTTGTTGAATGAATGAGTGAATGAATGAATGAGTGAATGAAGTTTCCATAACCAAGGTGGTCTCTACGTCTAGGATTCTATATCACTTTGATGGCTATTCTCTTATGCTTGTTATTATAGTCTAAGTTATACTGTACTATTTGAGGATTTGCCTTAGTCCTTTAACCAGAGTGTAAGCTCCCTGGGTGAAAATAGTGTTATTCCATTTGCCCAGCACACCATCAGCATTCGTGCTCTTTCTATCTTTACCCTACCCCTCTCACATCATTCCGTTATTAATATTAAACTGTATACCAAAAATTAATTTGTTAAAAATTTGACCTTTTCAAAATCAAATCAATTTAATAAATGCCACTTAATAAAATCCATTAATAAGTGGTCAAATTTTTTGAACACTATACTCACATTTTTTCATTGGGAGAAATAAAACCTCATGCTATGGCCACCTTCTTTAATGTGGTGGTCAGTTGCAGAGTGACAGCTTCTCCGGTCCGGGGCACCATGGATTTGGTGGCAGAAGCGGCTCAGCAGTGGGCCCCCTCTCCATCTGCTCCCTCTGCCCTCCACATGGCTGCATTGCTCAGTAGAGGAAATCTGCTACTTCACCTCTCCTCCTTCCCCAGTTCCACCAATCATAAAACAGTCTGGCTTTAGGGCAGAAGCAAGAGAGATGTAATAGAGCCACTTACGAAAAGAAGCAGGCAAAAATATCCTTTCTCTTTCTCCCTCTCTTTTGTTAGGTAGGGAATTACAAAAACTTGCTTAAATGGACATTTCTATTATGTGATTTGAGTACCAAACTTCATCAGCTTTTATCCCAGCTCGTGGTCCTGGTAACTGATGTCTATTAAAATCGAGGTTTGGGAACGTTGCTTTGGCTTGTGTAAATCTAAAGAAGACATTCCTAAACTGGATTGGGGTGAGCACCCCACACAAATAGCCCAAATAAGCCCTCAGTCAGCATCTGTGTCACCGAAGAAAGGAAAAAAGGGCCCTCTTGCGCCTCTGACAGGAGCATGTTGAGAATCCCTGGGTCCCAACTTCATCCTTGTTACCCCTGGGGCCTCCTGGAAAGGGACTGTGCTGATAGCATTTACTCAGCTGCTGCAGTCCTTGGTTTCTTGACTCTGAAGCCCTGCTACTTTTATTTAATGTTTCTTTTTTTCTTTTTAAAGATTTATTTTTATTGTTTTTGACAGAAAGAGAGATACATTGACAGAGACAAAGAGAAGGGGAAGGGCCCAGAACAGTCTCCATAGTTGCACATCATTGGTTTTTCCACATAGTTTCATTCCACAGGTGGGCTTGGGGCTGCCCAGGGCAGGAACTGGGCCGGGGTCTTCACCTCGGTGAGAACTGAACTGGGGGCACTCCCCAGTTCAGCATATGGTTCCATACGGGCTGGGGCTGGGATTTGATCCCTGGTCCCCGGGGCTGCAAAGTGAGCGCTTAACCCACTGAGCCATCCCGGCTTCCCCTAATGTTTCTTTTTAAAACTTCTGGCTTCTCCTGCAGACCCCAAACAGTCCAGGGAGGTCTGCACGCTTCCTTTTCCCCTCAGGGCTACGCTGCCCTCTGGCATGCTCAGGGGCTCATCCTTGGAGTAGCATTCATTTCCCAGGCTGCAGGGCAGGATTACTTGGCCAGGGGGCTGCAGGCTTCAAAGGCCCCATGAGCCCCTGTGGCAGGCAGGTCAGGCCCTGGAAGTGCCTCTGATGTGAACAGACAACTGGACAAACACAAAGGATGTATCATGGCTCTTTATTCCTGCTATTCATTTCCCACCCCCGAACAAAATTTGTCAGGACTACCTTCTCATGCCTCACAATATAAAGAGGCTTTTGTGCTGTTGGGGTCTGGACAAGACAGTGCATGTTAGAATAGAAGCTGCTCAGAGCTAGGTCTTTCATCTTTACTTAACCGACCAGTGCATCTCGACCTTGCTGTGTCCAGCAAGAGTTGGCACCCCGGTGGTCCCTTAATTTCTTGCCCCATTGCTGCTAACTCCGCCTGTCATGAGAGCTTCTCAGCCAAATACCTATCTACTGATCTTCCATAGAATGTGGATGTATAGTTTTTCACCATAGGGCTCAGTGCCCAATCCTGTGGGAGCACAACAAATTGTTGAATGCATAAATGAGATTCCAAATGAAACCCAAGATAAATTCTAGAAAAAAGTGATATCTTTAGGAGCTAAGCCATTAGTCTTACTCGTAGTTTGGCTTCCCCCTAGAGGCAGACTCTGAAATATGATTTGAGTGAAAATAGTTTATTTGGGAAGTGATTCAGGAAACACCAATAAGAGCAAAAGGAAGCAAGGAAGGCAAAGGAGAACACCTAATAGAGGGTTCCTCATTTAGCAAACTACTGCTGTGGGCAACTGGAGTCTAATCCTGCTGGGGAGCTTGAGAGCCAGTGAGGGACACCCAGCCCAGAGTGATGCCACTGCGAGTACATAGATATTCATCAGCTCCTATCAGCATTGCAGACTGCTTCTAAGGGGCCGTGTCAGTTTAAGCCTATTGTGTGCCCAGGCAGAGCGTGCTCTGGGGGCTAGAGAAAGCCTTGCAGCCAAGTCCCCTAACAGTTGGAAGTCACAATGGTGGGCATTTGCAGTGTCTGCAACACCATTTCACCTACTCTGGTTTCCATTCCCTTTATTTCCTTGGTATAGCTGTCAGAGGGACACTGAAGGTCACTGGCTCCTTCAGCCCTAGGGATAATAGTAAGTTCGAGGTACTACAGCCTAGCAGGGATCTCCAAACTATGGCCCGCGGGCCGGATGCGGCCCACGAGGCCCTCTCATCCGGTCTGTGGAGACCTTTTTATCTGAATAAAATAATATTAAATAAATAATTAAAAACAACATCTATGTTTTGATGCTTTTTTATTTGGACCTCGAGTGTGTAGTCGGCCCCCAAACTGCTGTTTGGTAGTTAATGCGGCGGAAAAGTTTGGAGACTCCTGGGCCCTAGCAGAACAGGCAATCTTCACTGTTTTGTGTCCATTACATTAGCTGCGTGGCTAATATGAATATACCTTTCAGCAAAGCACACACGGATTTTCTTATAGTACATTCTGGTTGCTTGTCATTCTCTTGGCCTTCATTTTCACATCTCAGTATCTGTGTCTTAGTGCTCATAGGACTGAGGAAACAGTACTTATATTTAAAATTAAAGAGGGGGAGGGGAGAGTAGGGAGGGGGCATCAAATATATAGTGATGGAAAGAGAAGTGACTCTGGGTGGTGAGCACATAATGCAATACATAGACAACATAATATAGAATTGTATACCTGGAACCAATGTAATTGTTACCAACCAATGTCACCTCAATAAACTTAACAATTTATAATAAATAAAAAGATTAAATTAAATTAAAGGGGTTGGAAAGTTTAAAAAACAGTAGTGGAGGGTTTGACCATATTTAATGTATTATCCTGCCACTTCTCCCCAAACTTGGCATATTAGACCCCTGGAGAACCTTAGATATTATTTAATTCAATGAGCTATTTTATTGATGATGAGACTGAGGAGCAGAGAGGTGAAATGATTTGTCCAAGGTCACACAGCTGGCTAAAGCAGGATGAGATGAAGGCCTCCTCACCCCCGTACCTATCCCTCTCCACACTGCTGCTCACACTAACCATTCCCAGGGGCTTGGGAGAATGAGCTCCTGATGGTCTTGGCACCACGTGTTAAAGGAACTGGACCAGCACAGGATGGGACTAAAGGTTTTAAGTGGTGGACAGGGAAGAAAGGGGCCCAAGAGGAGGGACGTGGGAGTCAGCCATTAGGAACACCTTCTCTGTGCAGACACTATGCTCTGGGATCTCCTTACTCCCCACATAACTGCTAGAAGTTAGGTGTCATAGGGCAGTCGGAATCTATACACTATAAACTTTACTAAATTAAAGTAATTTCTTTGAATTAAAAAAAAATAACTGATCTCATTTTGTTCTGGAACTGTATTCCCACTGAGTAGCAGGAAATTAAAAGAAAACAAACACAACCTCAATTTCAATTTCAAGTAACTGAGTTACCTAGGGGCTGACTCATGAAGCCAATGGTTTTACTTTGTCAACAGCCCAAGACCAGTCACTTACATTCCGCATGTTCATGAAGAAACTCCTTTGTGCACCAGGGCAACCCTGGGCAGCTACACTTGGCAACATTTAATTTGAGTGTGCTCCACCTCTGGAAAGTCCAGGTCCCTCCTCTGCTTACAACCTGGAGATCTCTTTAAGACACAAATATGTTTTTTAGATAAGTCTGTGCTAAGTGATTCTCTTCCTGTACCACCTCTAAAGGAATGAATTGATTAGACAGGGCCAAGCAGTGAACTCGCTACGCAAGAAACGAGCTGGGGGAAGAGCCAGGGCGTGGGGGTGTGGGATGGGCTGGTGGTATGCAGGGTGAGGGAGCAAAAGAAGGCATGGGGAGGATGTTCATGTATTTGAGGGGCTTCCAAGAAGAGCAGCAATGGCCAGGGCTGCACAGCAACTCGCAGGGTCCTGGGAGCTTGGAAAACAGGGAGCTCTAATTAGGGTGGATTCCAAAGGCACATAACAGAACCACTTCCTATGCAGTGGTCACAGAGGATGGTGGTGCTTGGATGGGGAGAGCAAATATTGAAGCTGATACTAATCATGAGGGCGAAGAGGTAGCCCTCTGGTCCTGTTCACTCACATGGGAGCCAGGATCTCATCTCCTGACCTCTGTCCAAAGCTCATTTCGCCAGTTCCAGATGGTACTGCCTATCAGCACCCAAGGGCCAAGGGAACATTTCAGGCCCCGTGCCGCCCTCACTGAGCTGTGATTTCCTTTGATTCTGTTGTTCTTGTTCCATCCGAGTGGGACTTCTGTTCCCATTCTGAAGTCCACTGTTAAGTCTTATTCAATCTCAATGGCTCATTTAGTTCAGTGGGGATTTGAGTTTTTAGAAAGTATTTTCTTTTAAATTCTTTTTCTTTTTTTTCTTCCCTTTAAAAAAGGGGTCATAAAGAGCTTTAAGATGCCATGCATGAAAAGCTCTGGATAAATGCAGCTTGTACTGGATTGTAAAATACTGTATTGTTCCCAGTTTAATTCCTCTTGTGAGACTGGAATCGGTAATTTCCTCATCCAGGGGCGGAATAGCAACAGTCTTCAGGCTGGACTAGCGGCCGGTGCCCTGGGAGCTGTGAGGGAAACCAGAGGTCTCAATGGGAAATTCTCCTCTGGTCTAGACTGAATTTTTGTGACTTTTGCATTAAGGTAAATAACGGTTTTATGAAGAAACCTATCTCTGCTCTCTGAAGTGGCACTGTGGGGGCTGGAGTGGCTGCTGTCTAGGATCACACAAAGTTATAAATCACAAAAAAACCTCTTAACCCTCCTGTCCGAAAAGCTCACCCTGTCCAGTTTGTGACCGTGTTTGCTTATGGGAGGAGCCCACTGTCTCTGGGTCATGGAGCTTTGGCTCTAAGGCCCCTTTTTCTTCCTGTGACATCCAGGTTAAAAGAGGCTGTCCAGTTTCATGCCAGCAGAACCAAGTGTCCCTCATGTCTGCCACGTTTAACCCTGCCTCCTTGTTATTGCCTCGGTTGGTCCCTTGTCTGGAGTTCTTTCCTATCCGTCTTCCTCTCTGGCTCGATTGTGCCTCTGCTTTCAAGCCATCCTCCTTCATAAAACTCGATTTCCAACTCTATTAGGCTCCCTGTTCCCTGATCTCTACAGTAATCAAAGTCACAATTGCATATTTTAACTCCTTGGCCTTAGATTGGTGCCTAGGTTCAATTGTAAACTCCTTGAAGGACAGTAGCTCTCATATGTGATATCATAGGTGTACAGTATGAAGCAAGGACTTAATCAATTCTGGTTGATGGCTTTTTATTGACCCCACCTGCTCAGATGGTGAGACCGGGTTTTTCCCAGATGATCCCAGCTATCATCAAAGATGTCCCTCTGACTCTCATAGCCACACACGCTGACCTTTTCACTCCCACGCAATCTCAGATACAGAATTCAGTCTGTGTTCCAGTTCTCAGAAAAAAAATTCCAAGCATGCCAAATGTTTTGTGAGTTTTGATAGACTTTTGCTAAACAATTGGGGATAGTAGGAGGGCACATTGGCAGAATGTAACATCTTACTGTCTCCTGTTCATTATACGGAATGAGCACAGAATCCTTGGGTACAAGTCTGTGTGCTGGTAACAGCTGGAGACCTAAAACATCTACTGGGGACAAGACAAAACTCAAACTTATTGGGAAAACAAAAACTGAGGCATGTATAACTTCACACTGGCAGACAGAGGTTTTCAACTACTCTACCTCCTGTTAGAAGCAACAAAAAATGGCTTCTCCATCCCTTGGCTAGTGACCTGAGGACGGCTTTAGGGTCACGCCTGTTCACCTTCAGTGACTTAGTGACGTGTTTCTTCTAAACAAATGCCATGCTTTCTCTGAGAATAATTCTAGGAAATCTCTATTCTATTTGTTTTCTTTGTTTTCACAGTATCAGTACCCAGAAGGATTGAGTTCGCTATCTCTGGATCCAATGATTAAGTGTTCATCAGAGAAGGGAGCCACTAACTAACTCGGGGGTCAGAGGGGGTTTGGATATTTCAAAACCTCCTGCCTCTTAGCACTATGGGATGCCAGGCGTAAGGCATCCCGTGATGCCAAAAGAGCCCCCTGAAGGTCTGGGCATGAAAAAGTAAATGGATCTCCTAGACACAGAACCTCCAGCCCCCCAGTCAGGAGCTGTTCCTGTGCATATCCCCATGTGTCTCTGACAAGGGGCTGCGACTCTGTCCCTTCATTGATTCTGCTTGATTTGATTCCTCCCCATGCCTTCTTTCTGCTTCATGGAAAGAGCGGTTATATAGTCATATAATTTCAGAACAGCGGCGATTTCACGTTCAGAATAAAATGGGATTGGTGCTGCCCCTTCCCTGAAAGAGCTCTCCTCTCAACTCCCCCAGGCTCCCCTTTCTTGTTTAGCCTTTTCTGTGGCTCCTTTGGTTTTTCTGCTCCTCAGATATGCGCACAGTTTAAATAACATTCTTTCCTGAATTTGTCCCTTCATTTTCCCAGCTTCTGTGCTTGGGGGCTCTCCAGCTGCCATCCTTTTTCTTTCTTGCTAATGTTCTCCTCTCCATCCTTTGTTGACATGCCAATTTATTCAGCACTAGCCTCCCCCTCCCTGCCCTCCCTGCCCTCCCTGTTTTCCATTCCTCACACTCCCTCTGAAATAACAAACTCCCCAAAGTGTGTGTGTGTGTGTGTGTGTGCACATGTGTGTGTGTTTGGGGTCCAGGGGAACATTCTCTAAATGTCTACTGTGGTCAGCCTGGAACCAATGGTCAATTTTATGCCTAGGCTAAAGGCTATGTGACTTTGTGGGGTGCTGGGAAGGCCATTGTAACAGTCACTCTTGGTTGCCTTCCCATCAGCCATTTCTTCCTTTCTCCTTTCTAATTAAACTCCGACTTAGTTTGGCTACGTACTTAAGGCTCAGCCATGTACTCCAGAGGAGGTGGGCTCCATCCCTATTTCCTAGCTGTGAGTCATGATTGGTCTAACTAATCTTGAAAGTTCCATTCCCCTTCTCAGTGATTGGCATGGGCACATGAAACAAATCTATCCAATGAGAATGAAGCATAAGTGGAGTAGTGGTGGCATCTGGGGAAAGTTACCCTCTATCTTTAAAAGATATACCAGTAAAGAAAAGTCCTTCTTAATGCTTCTAGTATTCAGAGACGCTACAGCCATCTCAAAAACATGAGAGGACAGCCCCAGAAAAAAGGCATTCTGCTGAGAATATGAAAATGAGTTGAGTCCTTTGTGGATGAAAGAGGGGCCATATACTAACCTTGACAAGGTTAGGGGATGCTAGCATATTGGGCCTTACAAGCTCAGAGACCGAAAGTAACCACATAGGATGGTCTGATAAAAATTCCTACTTAAAAGTGGGTTATGGCATGTAGTCACGTCCTAGGCCTGTAGCTTCCTTGATAAATGTCAGTCTTTACCTTAAGTGAGCCTGTCTATCATCTTTTTACATCTAAGATAACATACCTTTGAGATGTCAGAGTAATTTTCTTTTCCAGACCCTTCTGAGCACAGCTCCCACTATAGCACAAGACTAAGGTGACCAGACGTCCCGCTTTTGGCGGGACAGTCCTGATTTTTAGCAATTTGTCCCACGTCCTGCAGCATTTTAAAAAAGTCCCGATTTTTGGAAAGAATGCATGACAAGTTAGGGAACAGAGGGAGATAGACCAAATTTTTAATCAAGAACCCCCTCCCCCCCGGTCATTGGTGTCCCGCTTTACCAATGTTAAAATCTGGTCACTTTACACAAGATCACAGAACCCTTCATAGTTATTTTGTTCCCTGAATACCATCTTTGTGTGCAGTAAATGGTAATTATTATTATAATTATACTGTACCCACCAATGTAGAAGTATGTGTCTCTTGCTTTTTATTTTTTATCCAATCCCAGAGATTTCCTTGTTTTGTTTTCTCCCACCCTCTTATCTACTACCAGTGGATTTCATATAACCTTCCTGATATCTCTTCCTTTGATTCTAATGTATAAAACAAGCTGCAGAACTACCAATGCTATAGAGCATTTTTTCAATCCATTGAGATTTTCCTTCCCAGCAATTGTCATCAGTTTGGCTTAAATAAACTCACAAAAATTCTCTACAGGTTTGGATGTTTCTTAAATTGACACCTTGATGACGTTCCTGAGCTACTGAAACTCTTACTCTGAAGCTATCCTACTTCTTGTTTTTGAGATAATAAATCTCCTCCCTTTTAAGCCATTGTCTTAACATGTTTGGTTTCTTGCAACTTAAAGTATCTTAACAGGCTTAGCTTTTCTGACCCAAAACTATTTTACACCAAACCTTTTCTCGGTAGAAATAGTATACTGTACAATAATGATCATTTATTATCATTATCAAGTGTTATATACTGTACATAATTGTTTGTGCTATACTTTTATGTGACTGGCAGCACAGTAGGTTTATTTACATCAGTGTCACCACAAACACATGAGTATTAATAATACCCTGTGCTATGACATTACGATGGCTACAGTATCACTAGGTAATAGGAAATTTTTAGCTCCATATAATCTTATGGGACTATCATCGTACACATGGTCTATCATTGACCAAAATGTTGGTATGCAGCACATAAACATAATTCACTTAAGCCTTTTAAAACCTTGTAAGATATGCACTCTTATTATTCCCTTTATACAGATGAAGAAACTGAGGCATAGAAAGGTTGAGATAATTGCTGAAGTTCCTGAAGCTAGTAACAGACACTTGTGGGATTTGAACTGGACAGTCTGGCACCAGAGTCCATACTATTAACAATGACTCCATCAATTGAGAGTTAAGTAAACTGGGAGTGAGTTCTGGATTCTGGTTCTCCTGGGAGGGGCACATTTGTTCTTTCCCCACCCAGGTTCAAGTTAGCTGCCCTGCTCTCCCTTGAGTAAGGGGTTCTCCATGCATGAGTATCTATAAAGTTAAAGAGAATGCAACCTAACCTGTAATGGCAGAAAGCAGGTTGGTATTTGCTTAGCAGTGAGGGTCAGAGGAAGGAATCATAGAGGGGCTTGAGACTTTTTGGAGGCAGGAGATAGATATGTTCATTATATTGGCTGTGCTGATGGTTTCACAGGAATATACACAAGTTAAACACCAAATTATACATTTTAAATATGGTAGTTCATTGCACATCAACCAAATTTGTTAAAAATTTTAGATGACTGGAATAAAATATATTGAAATGGCTATCTCTGAGTGGGAAGTTTTGGAAGTTTTATTTTTGTCTTTATTCTTTATACTTTTCTCTATTTTTAAAGTTTCCTTCTCTGAGCTTGTATGGTAGAGAGTGAACATATACAGTTGTTTTTTTTTAAGCAAATATTATACAGGGCTAACGCACCATGATTAGTTTTACAGGAACATTGTGAATTAAGTAGTCCTTTGTAGGCTCATCTGGGAACTCAATCATCATTTCTAATGAAGCTGTTGTGAAAAAAATGTGCTGTTCATTCCAAACACTGATTTTTAAATTGAACTTCCAGAACAGTTGTTTTTTCTTTTTCGCTATCTCATGGGCAGAGTCTTTTGCTTCAGGTTTTATTCACAGGAGTTTTTTAATTATCTTGCAGGTATTTTTTTCACAGTAGAGTAAAATGGTTCCTTAAAAATTGAAGCAATACTTGGGGTGGGAAATACAGATGAGGACTGAGGCCAGAGAAGTTTTCTGCTTGCTCCACGAGGAAAAACTTTCAATGTGGTTGTGGTTAGAAACAAGACTCTAAACATTACACCTTGTTATTGCAAATGCCTGCCTGCTAGTTTGTGTGGCCCTGGTGACACAAGCACTTGGTGGACTGCCTACTCTCCTCTTATACAGTCTCCCTAAATTCCTACCACCCCAGCCCACAGATGGCAACTTAAGTCATGCTCCTGTTACAGGACAACTTCTGTCCCCTTAGTAGCTTCTATGGAGTCTATACTACTGGCTCTTATCAGACCTGAACAAACATTTGTTTTCCAGCTTAAGTTCTCACCCTGGGATATTTTTACAAGTGATGATCCAAAAGCAAAATAAATAAATAAATAAATAAATAAATCGGTCTGAAAAATCTTAATTGCTGGGACTCCTGCCAATTTTTAGGGAGGGGAACAACAATCAAATTCAACTGATGTGAACCTAACAGCCTCAACAAAATTCTGCAGTCCCTTCAGAAGAGGAAAATGTAGGAAAAGCTTTGCATAGAAGTTACAGTGGTTGTTTAGAGTCACAAACACAAAACTACATTTCTCACTATTTATTGCCATGGAAACCTCACATACTACTCTGAAAGACAGAACATGACCACACCTGTGTCTGTTGAAATGAGCTCAATCTGGTTGATGTTACTATTTTTCTTTTACTACCCAAAATAGGTTCGGTTGTTTTTCCTTCCTGTAACACTCATTTTCTTCTGTGGCACTTATAACATTATGTTGAAAAGTCATGCTTATTTCAAAGGCAAACCTATCTCTGTATTCAATGAATCTGCCCCAGCATCTAGCAGAGTTCCTGACACATAGTAGGCATTCAAGAATGTATTATGTATGTATACTGTTTTATCAACAAATTTAAATGACTAATGAAGCTTACATAAATATATTTTTGGAAGGTAATTGAGGGAATATTATAGGAATAACCCAAGAAGTTTCTCATTATTTAATTTTACCTTTGTTGCCATTACTTTTACATGTTTTTTTAGTGTGCTAAAGTACAGTAAGTACTACAGTTGCATCAAGTTGTGCAATTTTATCATTCTGTTACCCTCTCTGCCATGACAGCTGACTTTCTAAGTAGTGTCTTGTTGGAAAATAATTTCTAAGTCCTTGTACTCATTCAGGAAGGTCAAGGTTGTGTCACTCAGCATTTTAGTTCCAAGCAACAGAAACCAATTCTAACAGATTTAAGTAAAAAAGGGACTTACTAAAGATATTGCTAGCTCATAGAATCTTGACTCAGGCCAAGGAATTAGCCAAGCATAATGCGCAAAGTGCTACAGTGAACCTGCCTGGTGAAGACACATGGGCCAGAGGCTGCAGACTGCACAGCCAGCATCTCCGACGTAGTCCTGGGCACTGCCAACCATACAGTTGCCACTGCTGCCTGCAGCAATGGAGTGGAGCTACATGCCAGATACTCACTGTGGCAACCCTCATTAGAATGGGCTGTGAGTAGTCTTGCTCCTTTGTGTCCCTCCATTTCTAAGTCTAGGGCAGAAGTAAACCTGAAGTCCAGGCCCAAGTTGCAAAGGTGTTGGCATAGTGAGCATCTGGCATGTTTACTCCAGAAGTGGAACATCTCCAAAGCCAAAGATATCCTTTATCTCAGGGGTGTCAAACTGGCGGCCCCCGAGGTAATTTTTTGTGGCCCACGATGCTCTGAAATAAAATGAAAATAGAAAAAACTGTTATGAAGAAAATAGCGCTTAGGGGAGATTGAGGCAATACCGTACACACAATTCCCTCGTTAACCCTTTAACTACTGAAGACGAGTATACACGTGGCCCAGTGCCTTTCCTGGGGGCCTGTGGGCGTGTATAAACGCGCTGAGTCAGTTCCGGCTACGTTTGTAAATGTGATGTGGCCCGCGTGAATCTTGCCTGTTGCACCAAATGGCCTGTGTTTTAATTGAGTTTGACACCCCTGCTCTATATGGTTGTCTTAGCATTACTCTCAAAGAATAAGAGATTGTGAAATATATTTAATATATAGTTGAAAACTCAAATGCCTACGGGGGTTAAACAAATAACGGGTGAAGCTGTCCAAAGTAAGACAAAGGTGGTGGTGGGAACTGTAGTAGCTAGAGATAGCAGCTGGAAAAAAATAAAGTAGGATCCCTACCTCACTTTTTATACTAAAAATAAATTGGGGGAATAGCCTCAATCGATATCTCAATAACTGAAAGCAATGACTGTCTTTTGTAAGACCTAAGAAATGAAGACATCCATAAGTAGTTACAACCATGTTACATTTTCTTACCCAGCTACATGTAAGTGGATTGCCTACCATATATTTGGGCAATGCAAAAGAAGGGCAGGGAAAATTTTCCAGTACTTTGGAACAGATAAAACAAATTTCAAAGCAATAAGGGGCTTACTAGATTGATTTACAAATTGAGCAGAACCATCTTTAAGGCATGGTGTCATGACTTCATAGGGATTTGATCTTACTTAGTGAACAGCAAATAATGGTGCCTCTTGCAATTGTTGATCTTAGAAATACAGCATGTAGATTTGTTGTGTGTGCACCTACAGTAATATCTTAGGAAGGACACATAACAACCTGTACGAGTGTCTGCCTCTGAGGAAGCAGCCCTGGGTGCCTGGGGGATGGTATGTTTAAACCCTTTGGTATCTTTTGAATTTTTGTAGCTGATTCAAGTATTATCTATCCAAAAACTTAATACAAAAAATAATTAAAAAAAAGAAAATAGTTTTCAGTGTATAAGTCCTTCACGTTCTTTGTTAGATTTATTCCTAGGTATTTCATGTTTTTGTTTGCAATGGCAAAGGGAATGGATCTTCTCATCTCTCTTTCTGAAGTTTCATTGTTGACATGCAAAAATGCAGTTAATTTTGGGACATTGATTTTGTAGCCTGCGACTTGACTGTATTTTGTCTATTACTTGTAATAGGATATATGGTGATGAAAGGGGAGCTGATTCTGGGTGGTGGGCACATAATGCGATGCATGGGTGATGCGATGTGGACTTGTACATCTGGAAACAGTCTAATTGTTACCAACCAATGCCACCCCATTAAATTTAACAATAATAAAAAAGAAAAGAAAAGAAAATGGTAGCTCTTTATGCGCTAATGTGGAATAAAACCCAATAGATCGTGTTAAATAAAAAAATAAAATAAGTCAATGCACAAAGTAGGCTGCACTTCTTTGCTCTAATCCGTTCTGCTATGCAGGATGCAGGCAGGTCTGGTGCTCCCAGAGCTTCTCATTTTTCAAGCAAAGCTTGGAATCTCAATTTTGTGTGAAATTTCCTAATTCTTTAAGGTTGACAAGCAATTCAAATTCTTTCAAATATGATTAGGACAATATAACCCACCTGTGAGTGGTGTCAGGTTCATGACTGTCCCTTTGGAGCTTCCCTATTGTTCCTGATGATGGCCCTGCCCCCGTATAGTTACGGAGTTTGTTCTGAGGCACCTGCCAAAGGGGTGAGTGGAGGCGGGAATCCAGCCCATTCCCTGCTCACGGAGCCTAGCATGGGACCTGGCACAGAGCTGAGTGCTCCAGGAGAAAGGGAGATGAGCCCTTGAGTAGTTTATGGTGACATAGAATAATAGTTTAGGATGGGATGAAAGACAGAGAACACAGTACGTGATAAGCAGGCATCTGGAGAGAATGGGAGCATGTTGGGCCTGTGGGAATTTTGTGTTTTGCACAGTGTACACAAATATTGTTGTTACCTGTACTGTCACTGGAACTTGGCTTCCATATGGGATCTGTAATGGAGTGATTTTTGACAAAGCCATGACTCATAGAAGAAAAGAAATCTTGAGCTCACTTAAGTCATTCCTTGCACCAGTCTTCAAGAAGGTCAAATCCCAAATAACTCAAGACAGCCATGTTTTTCCTTCTCCATGCTGGGCCTTTAGTGGGAGACTTACTACACTCTTTGGAGATGCACCTGTGTAAGAGCCTTCCAATCAAGGCTATTTTTTTTCTCTTTCTTCTTTCTACTTCTTTCTCTTATACCACAACTTTATTTTCCTGTAGTGAATCAAGCAAATTTTCTCTTAATGAATGAAAACAAGTCAGGCAGAATTTCATGTGCCTAGAACCATGACTAACAAGCACTCAACTAATATGTGTTGATTACTAGTTGAATGAGTAAATGAACAAGCGTGAAACCAGTCTTTCAACCACACATTATAAGATTTTGCTCTGGGGATGCTGGGATGGCTCAGCAGGTTGAGTGCTCACTTTGCAGCCCTGGAGATGGAGGATTAAATCCCAGCCCCGGCCCGTGCAGACACATATGCTGAACTGGGGCATGCTTCCCATGTGGGAGCCCCCCATTTCAGTTCTTGCTGGGGTGAGCTTCCCATGTGGGAGGACCCCGGTTTGGCCTCCAGCTTGTGGGGTCATGCCTTCCATGCGGGAGGCCCCTGGCCCGGTCCTGCCCTGTGCAGCAGCTCACGCACCTGCGTGAAGTGAGACTATGTCCAAAAGCTGATGACGTGCAACTATGGAGACTGCTCTGGGCCCTGCCCCTTCTCTCTGTCTCTGTGTGTGTCTCTCTCTCTGTCAAAAACAATAAAATAAATCTTAAAAAAATATTTATTCAATTCTATTTTTTTGGCTCAGGTAACCAAGTAGCTTTGTTCTATAGATGGGAATAAAAAATATGAACCTTAATTAGAATAAGGAATATCTACTAGCCATTTCTTTTTCTTACTCCATTGGAAATATGTGTTACTGAGAGAAAAGGGAAAGCTGTCAGAACCTGGAATGTTATGTCATATCTGCTGTTATCTTATTACATGGACTCAGAAAGTCTTTCAAACTTCATGAGTTTCAGTTTTCTCATAGAAAATCCAGAAGGCAGACTACTTGATCTCAAATATGCCCTGGGGCTCAGAAATGGTCTCAATGAAAATATATGAGTAAATGCCAAAAAAGAAGCCTCAGTGTGGTTCAAGTGCATTAAAGATCTGGCCGTTCACTATTAGCAAAGGCCCAGAGGTTCCCAAACACATGTATATTTGAATCACCTAGGAGGAGTTTTATTAAATCAACATTATTGAGGTACAGTTTATATGCACTTAAGTGTACATAATTTAAAGTGTATAGTTGGGTAAGTTTTGACAGCTCTATAAATCCATGTAACCACCATTCCAATAAAAATATAAAACATTACCCTTGTACTGGAAAATTCCCTCATGCCCCTTTGCAGTTGATCCATGCAACTCTTATCCAACCATCAGCCTGATTTCTATCAACTAGATTAGTTGTGTTCATTCTAAACTTCTATTTATTTATTTTAAGTTTTATTTATTTATTTTTTGACAGAGAGAGAGAGAGAGAGAGAGAGAGAGAGAGAGAGAGAGAGAGAGAGATACAGAGACAGAGACAGAGAGAGAACTGAACTGGGGGAGCTCCCAGTTCAGCATATGGTTCCACACTGGCCGGGGCCAGGATTCGATCCTCGGTCCTCGGCGCTGCAAAGTGAGCGCTTAACCCACTGAGCCATCCCGGCTTCCCCAGTTGTGTTCATTCTAGAACTTCATATACCGTATATCATATAATGTACACTATATGATTTATATAATATATTTAAAATCATACAGTGTGTACTTTTTTGGTTTCGGCTTCTTTTGCTCAAGATAGTATTGAGATTTCATTTATGTTGTTGATTATATCAGTAATTTGTCCAGTTTATACAGCTGAGTAATTGCCCACCCTAGAAAGCTTTTTAAATGTAGGCTACTGGGCTCCACTAATGCTCTTGACTTAAGGATCTTTGAAGTTAGGGTCCAGAAATATGTGTTTAACACATGTCAGAGGGAATTCGTTTGCAGAAGCTGGGTTTAGGAACTTTTTAATTGGGAGATTTTTCCAAGTTCAAACAGTTTCCACCATGCAACTATTTGTGGCTGAGAATAAATTGGTCAGAGGTTTTGTGCAGGTCTCAGACCTCTCATTCTTATTAGACTATCTTGTGGTCTTCCACAGCTCATGAAGTTCCTGGTGCCTGTAACCAATCCCAGAGAGTCAGCTCCATAAATATTCTGTCAGCTCTAAGGCACCTGTAAATTGAATTATGAGTCCCAGTGCTCTCAGGTAAATCTAGAATCTTAATCTATAAAAGCTCACCTCTGCCACAGAGAACCGGAGGTGCACTGAGCAGCCTTCCATTTCAGTCCAGCTGCTGGAATTACTCATGACAGGTTTATGAGTTGTTTTACTATCTGGTAAAGTTTTCTTTCTTTTTTCTTTTTCTTTCTTCTTAACAAATGAGGGAAGATTTCTTTGACCATAGTACACAAACGCCACCTTCAGGAAGGAACTATTATATAATTTTTGTTTAGCCACAGGGAATATAGTTTCTTTTCCTTAATAAGAACTTTCAAAAGTCTTGAAATCAACATACAGTTTGTGTTTTCATAACACTTTATTCCAGATCTTTAAGAAGTATACTTTTTAGAGAAGTTTTGAAGGTCACAGAAAAATTGAGCAGAAAGTACAAATTTACCATATATATCCCCTGCACAATATCCTATATACCACAGTGGAAAATGTGTTATAGTAAATGTACATACATCATTATCTCCCAAAACTCCATAGTTTACATTAGATTTCATTCTTGGTGTTGTACATTCTATGGGTTTGAGTAAATATATAATGACATATTTTCATTTTTATAATATCATAAGTCTCATTGCTTTAAAATTCCTCTCTGCTCTGCCTATTCATCCCTCTCCTCCCTCTAACCTGTGCTAATCACTAACTCTTTTACTCTTAAAATGGTTTCATAGAATGTCATATAGTTGAACCTCACTGTGTGTAGCCTTGTTCAGGTTGCCTTTTTTCACTTAGAGGTATCCCTTTAAGTTTCCTTTATGTATTTTCATGTCTTGATAGGTCATTTTTTTTTAGCTATAAATAATATTCCATTGTCTGGAAGCACAATAGTTTATCCATTCAACTGGAGGACATTTTGGTTGCTTTCAAGTTTTGACAATTATGACTAGAGTTGCTATATACATAGGTGTGTAGGTTAATGTATGGACATAAGTTTTTAGCCCCTTTGGGTAAATACCAAAGAGCATGATTGCTGGATTATATAGTAAGAATATGTTTAGTTTTGTAAGAAACCATCAAACTGTCTTTCAAAGTAGCTGTATTATTTTTGGTTTCATATTAATAATAAATGAGAGTTCCTGTTACTCCACATTCTTGTCTGCAGTTGAAATTATCATTGTTTTAGATTTGGCCATTCTAATAAGTATGTAGTAGTATCTCTTTGTTATTTTAATTTGCAATTCTGTAATGACATATAATGTAAAACATCTTTTCCTGTGCTTATTTGTTATCTACATATTCTTTTGGTGAGGTATCTTTTCAGGTCTTTTGCCTATTTTTAAAATGGGTTTTTCATTTCTTATCATTGAGTTTTAAGAGTTTTTGTTTGTTTGTTTGTTTTTGCATGTATTTTAAATAACATTTTTATGTAAGATATGTCTTTTGCAAATATTATATTTTCTTCCAGTCTGTGGCTTGTCTTGGAAGTTTTTAATATTAATGAAGTTCAGGTTATCAATTACTTCTTTCATGGACTGTGACTTTTGATGTTTATCTAAGAAGTCATCTAGACTTTGTCCTATGTTCTTTCAGGAGTTTTACAGTCTTGTATTTTGCATTTAGATCTATGATCCATTTTGAATTATTTTTGTGTGTATGTGAAGGATGTAAGATCTGGGTCTACATTCATTTTTTGTACATGGATGCCCACATATTCCCTCCCTATTTGCTGTGGAGACTATCTTTTCTCCATTGTGTTATCTTTGCTGCATTGTCAAAGATCAGTTGATTACATTCATGTGGGTCTATTTCTGGGTTCTCTATTCTATTTAATTAATCTATTTGTCTACATTCCCCCACCCCCATATCACACTGTCTTGATATTGTAAGTCCTGAAGTTGGGTAGTGGCAATCCTCTGACTTTGTTCTATAATACTCTTGGTCTTTTGCCTCTCCACACAAACTTTAGAATCAGTTTGCCAGTATCAACATAATAACTTGCTGGGATTTGGATCAAATTGGACATAGCTGACATCTAGACAATATTGAGTCTTCCTATCTATGAACATGGAAAATCTCTTCATTTATTTAGTTCTTCTTTGATTTCTTTCATCAGAATTTTGTGGTTTAGATCATATAGATATTGTATATATTTTGTTAGCTTTACATCTAAGTATTTTTCTTTTTGGAGTACTTATGAAAATAGTATTGTGTTTTTAATTTCAAATTTCACTTGTTTACTGCTGGTATATAGAAAAGCAATTGATTTTTGTATATTAACTTTAACTTTGTATCTTGCAAACTTTTTGTAATTGCTTATTTAGCTCCACTGTATTTTTGTTGATCCGTTCAGATTTTCTGCATAGAAAATCACATTATCTATGAACAAAGACAGTTTTATTTTTTCTTTCCCAGTTTGTATATCTTTTATTACCTTTTTTTTTTTGGTCTCATTGCATTAGCTTGGACTGCCAGACAAGGTTGAAAAGGAGTAGTGAGAAGGAACATTCTTGCCTTATTCCTGGTCTTAATGAGAAGGCTTCTAGTTTCACCATTAAGTACGATGTTAGTGGTAGGGTATTTCATAAATGTTTACATAGTTCAATTAAATATGTTATTGGTAAGTATCTTAAATATTTTAAAATATTGCTTAAAAATGGAAGCAATGAGCACTCAGGCAAGATTAAACTATGAAAGTGGGTTTACCAGATATTCCTTTTATACTACAAATAATTAATAGCTTTAAATCAGCTGGTTAAGAAGAGTTGTTCATATGTACTTTTACACTAAAATCCAGAAAAGATATATTCCACTTCTGGTCATTTCATTTCTACTCTGGTCTTTTGGATTGTAAAGACATGTATTTGAAAAATCGAAACGAATGTGTAGACTTCTCTTTCATCTATATGCTTTTTAAATGAATTCTTTCTTAACTGGCTATAATTAAATATTATGGATTCTATTACTCTGTTCTTCATTTTGTTCACTCTTAGTTTTATGATAGTTCAATAATTTATCGCATCTTTCAACATCTTTTGTATGGTAAGTACTGTAATAAAAACACAAAGAAGTTGAAGTCACAGTTTCCACCTTCCAGGGACTTAGAGCTCCATTAGGGAGCTTAGCTCTGAGAGACATTGGAAACAGCCAAGAGACAATGCAGCAGAGTGTAATTAATCATCAAAATGACTAATGTTGGCTATAAGTGCAAAAGGAATCCAGGATATGGCAGACCATGTGGATTGGAGGTATTGTGAAAAATCTTAGAGAGAAGGCAATAAAAAGTTGGTCCTCATGGGGTAGGCTGAATTTGCAAATGTGAAAAGAAATAGAAAAAGAATTTCTTCTTGGTATCTGATCAGCATAAACAATGGCTTGGAGTTAAAAATAAGCATGACCTGAGTAAGAATAGTGTAAACAGAGCAAGAAAGAATAATCATGGAGCTTACATGGAAGTGGAGGGATAAATATCTCCTCGAGGTGTGATTACTCATAGTTTCATTTTTTATAATGATAAAAGAGGGGATTTTTACATGATTATAGAACAAACAGAACCATGATTCAGCTTCCAGTTTATGCTCACTATAAATTATTGCAACTGTTAGAAACATGACAGAATGTTTAAATGACACCCACCCCCTCCCCTTAGGGATGTAGGAATATAGCGTCTCCTTTTTCCTTTTCCCCCTCTACTTCTTAGAAGTCAGTGAGGGAACTAGCCTAGCTGGAGCAGAGGGCTGCTGTATTGTAAGTAGGATGAAGGCAGATGCTAGAGCTCATTAATAACGGCTGTCTGGCTTCATTTCTCAAGTCTCTCTCCTGGACCCCTGTCCCTGAAAGTAAGGGGCTATTCAGAAAATGAGAACCCTTTATTATTACTGTAAAGACAGAATTGACTGCCACATTTAAAGAAAAATATGTAGTACGCCAAATATGAGTAATTTTGGATTTCCTGTTACGTTCAGTTGAGCGCCAGTTCCCTTCTCTGATAACTGGAAATTCCCTGCGTGTATGGCTTATCATTATCATGTGTTCATGCATCTTGGGGCCTTGGGGTATTAGTGCTATATGTTGCCTCTGCTAACTCTCTGAGGAGTAAGATGTAAAATGCAAAAGTTAATGGTGCTCTCTGGGGTCATGGATCACAGAAGTATTGATCATCTCTCTAGTTCCTGTCCTACTCTGGAGAAATGTAGGCGTCATGAGTCATAGTGGCAATTACAAAAGTCATATAAAGGTCTCAAGTATTTTGAGTTTCAAAAAAGGCACAAGCATATTTGTTTTTCTCTTCTCATAGTGCTGACTATTTATAAAATCTCCCACTCTGAATGATAATAGCACATATATATGTTCTCTTGAAGAGCTTTCTTAATTAATGTGGATTAAGGCTGCTCTTTGTTACTATGTTCAACAAGGGTTTCTTGAATGTTCACTTTGCCGAAAACCCCATGCTTGGGGATAGGATACAGTGATGAGCCAAACAGCTATTCATTGCGTCCAAGGTACTTAGAGTCTAGCAGGAAAGGCAAAAATAAGCCATAACAATGAAATGCAATAAGTGCTCACATGGCAAGAATACAAGGTAGTATAGAGCAAGAGATCCTAAACTAGTCAGGTGAATAAATGAGAAATTAGCCAGGCAATGGGAAGAGAGAGAGAGAGAGAGTGCTTCAGGAAGAGGGACAGCCGGGGCTAGTGCAAGAGCAGAGTGTGGGGGAGGGTGGTACAAACACAGCAGACTCTGAAAGTCCTCCTGAAGAGCGTGGATTTTATCAAGAGTGCAATGGGAAGCCACTGAAGAATTTAAAACGGAGGAGCAAAAGTGCATATTAGAAAAAAGTGCCTTGGACCGTGTACCGAAACAGAGATACAGACAAAGGCCTGTTTACAAATGTTAAGCAGCAATAACCCTCAAAGCTTATCCCCAATTCTGCCACATATTCAAATAGTAATTTGTTAGCATTATTTTCATTTTTGGTAAGGGTGAGATACAAGAAAGGAAACCAAAAGTAGGGCTAGCACTTTGGATTCTCGAGGATTCAGAGATTTCCATGAGCCAGGATGATTCTGGATAAGACTGATACTTCAAAATAGTGGAAGAAACTGTTTTCATAGTTCCCAAATCAGAAAAGGTACAAGGAAGTAGTCAAAATACTGAGAATAATTATCTCTAAGTGATTTTGCCTTATGGTTTTAATTCTTCAGGACTCTCCATATTTATATATTTATTTTATAATCTGAAGAAACATTATTTTTAATTTATAGTATAATAATATTATATTTTCCCAAAACTTTCTCTTTTCTTTATCCTTTTATCATCTTCCCATCTTTGGATATCCTAAAGGTCATGGAGAACATGTTTTGATTCATTATTCATTATTCAGGATCCTGAGACCCTGGAGGAAAAGTCCTGGGATTTCAGACTCACAGAGAAATGATAAATTCCATTTCGCCATTGATTTTTATAGCTGCTGGATTTCTTTTAGCCTCTTCTTGCCTCAGGCAACATTAATAATGGATTTCGTGTCTTCTTCCAAATGTAATGTTCAGCCTCAACTGTCGCTGAAGCAGACTTGCGCAGCAAACTCAGCTTTTCTTTGGCAAGCCTGCCCTGATATATCTCAGAAAACATACTTAGAGGTGGGAGGGGTAGGTTAGCTGTCATCAGATGTGCAGTTTAATGGAATAACTTGGGTGACTTAGTAAGGCCTCACATGAGATTAGTGATAGGCTATTTCATTTTAACAAAAAGGAGGGAAGCTGGGATGGCTCAGCGGGTTGAGCTCTTGCATTGCAGCCCCAGGGTCTGAGGATCAAGTCCTGGCCCTGGCCCCGACCCATGCAGACCCATATGCTGAACTGGGTGTGCTTCCCACCCCAGTTTGCCCCCCGGCTCACGGGAGCACACCTCCCATGCGGGAGGCCCCCTGACCAGTTCCAGCCCTGTGTGGCCCCATGCCCACCAGTGGAATGAAACTATGTCAAAAACTAATGATGTATGACTATAGAGACTGCTCTAGGCCCGCCCCCTTCTCTCTCTGTCTGTCTGTCTCTCTGTGTAGAAAACAATAAAATAAATCTTAAAAAAATAAAACAAACAACAACAAAAAGGAAACTGATCCCAGAGGGGTCACACAACTTAACCAAGGTCACGTAGCCAGTTAGTGGCAGAACTGGAACTAGATTTAAACTTAAATTTTTCTATTTCTAGAATATTGTTCTCACTCCATCTCATTGCCTGGGAGAAAGTGTTGGGAGGGCGGGACATGACTGCATAATGAGTTCATAGCCTGGGCGAAGGGAATTAGGGAAGTGGGAGGTGGAGATGGAATCAACAGGGGAGGGAAACAGGGGCTTTGCTAACCATAGGGCAAGGCTCAATAAACCCAGTCTAGTCCAAATCAGGCAAGCAAGTCATCTTTGATTGGCCCATCCGGTCGAGTTCTCCAAGCTGTGCTCCCTGAACTGTGCCCAGCTGGCAGGATGAAAATCATTTGAAAAATATCCGGAGATTGCTACTCACCAGGGAGCATCTGTGAAAAATACTGGCTGCAAATGAGCTGGCAGGGGCTCAGTGACTGCCGGTCACCCTGCCATAGTGAGTTTGTCTGAAGGGGTTCTGGAGTTATTTTTCAGATGGGCTGCTCAGCTGCTGTTAAGTGGTTGGGCCTTGTGAACTTTTTGCTGTGTTTGTCATAATTCACATGTGTTCCGGGAAAACTGTGGGTAAATAAGAGTTTTATACCTGGAATCATATTTTTCAAATGCACTTACATATATTCTTATGGTAACTCTCTAAGTGGAAGGGTTTTTCATAAATAATTTGCATTTTCATAAATCTGGATTTCGTAATGCAGAATCCACCCAGGGTCAACATGGTAAAGAAATTCAAGGACACCAAGACATAATCTGTATTTTTGCACCTTGTTACCAGGAATGGCAAATGTGAGGCGGAGTTAGACTTTCTTTCCAGTAGCCTGTGAGCCTGGGAATTGGCCTACCTGTTGGAAACTTGCCCAGCCTCTGATACCAATGGCTCCTTAAGAAGTCAAGCTGGAAAAACCTAATTGAACATTTTAACTCCTTTCCGATCAGGTTTTTCCCATCATTGATTTTTTCATCTCCTAGACCAAAATGTCCTTCTCCAAAAAGCTGATGTTCTCAGCAAGATATAGGGTAAATATTTTGGTTTTAGTTCAGAGCCCAGGCTCTTTGACGTCTTTTGGGAATGAGACCATTTGCTGACATCTATTGACTGTTTGCTACTTTCTCTGGTGTGTTTTCACCTGCTAGATAGGATCAAACAAGCAGTTTACTAAAAAAGAGTGCCCTGGGTTTTCATGAAACAATTGAAATTAAGAGAATAAAATGTTTGCTTACCATTTGTCTTAGATGAGGTTCTCTAGAGAAACAGAACCAATAGCAGGTGGAGAACCAAGAAAGCCTGTGGGATGGTGTCATAAAAAGGCCCAAGAACCAGGAGTGCTAATGTCTCAGCCTTTTAATTCTATTCAGGCCCTCAGTGTATTAGGTGATGCCTAACTCATTGATGAGGGCTGTGTTCTTTCCTCAGTATACCAATCCAAATACTAATCTCTTCCAGAAACACCCTCAAGACACACCGAGAAACGGGTGTCTCAATCAGGTTGACACGTAAAATCAACCATCACACCATCCAAATCCAATACACAGACTGTTCTGTTCATGAACTTTTGCCATCTTGGTACCCTGTGTGGTGGCTTCCATTTATGTGAAAGATGTGCAAGACTCTAGAACAGAATCCTACCTTTCGCTTCCCTAGGCCACATCAGAGGAAGAATTGTCTTGGACCACACATAAAATACACTAACACTCACAATAGCTGATGAGCTAAAAACAGTTCTGTGCATAATTTTCATAATGTTTTAAGAAAGTTTATGAATTTTTATTGGGCTGCATTCAAAGCCATCCCGGGCCACTTGTGGCCTGTGGGCCGCAGGTTGGACGAGCTTGTTTTATAGGCTGAGAAAGAAACAAAACACATGAAATAATGAAAATAATGAAATAATGAAAATAACTTCACAAGTCTCATTCTAGAAAGCTGAACATGTCCCAGATAGGTCATACAATGGCTTTCAGAGCAGAGTTCCCAAGAATTCAGGATATGATTTCTTGAAAGGCTTTTGTCTTGTATGTTCCCTTCCTGTATGTTTGATCTTTTCAGCTGGCCAGAGAGTGGCTTTCCATCTTGCAATGATTACCTGTCACTAGGAAATGCTAAGGGGCAAAGTATAATTATGCTATAAACCAGATGTAAAATTCCCCTTAGTCTTTTGTTCCTTTGATTCCATTACTCGAGCAAAGAGCATTTTTTGAGCACATACTCATTCTAGGTTAGGGGCTGGCTGCTGGGGGTATAGAGCTAATAGGTACTCTCCTTGCCCACATGAGGTTCATAGTCTGTCTATGGAGAAAGATAGAGAATATACTCCCCAATATCCCAATATTCATTTCAACCAACAGTGTCTTTTAATTTTTCCACATTGTAGTGATGTTTATCCTTGATCAGTAAAACTTACTTTGGCTAACATGGAACTTCCTCTTATAATGATTCTGAACTCGTGATAGACTGTTTTTCAAATTTCAGTTCAAAAACTTGACAATAACGATATTAAAACTGTTTTGCTCACACATTTTTCTTAATAAGTAATTTTTGACTTTACATATATATAATTTATATAGAGGCATGACCATTATAAACTAATTTCTCAAGACACAATCTACACTATGAGCAAGACTATCATTAATAACAATATCTGTAACTCCATACATTAAATAATCTTCATAACTTCAATTTTGTAGGTCCAATTAATTATCATATGTGATGGGATAGTTATTTTTTCCCTTGTGTTGTCGCTAAAGGGATCATATTAGGAATAACGGGAAATGTGGCATTGTATTTTCATAGGTTTATGATTTTCATTATTGTAGATGCTAGCCTCAACCAGAGCTCATGGGAAACTCCATTTGTGAGGGCAAGTTTAGTTAAAACCAGATAATGTTATTCATGCAGCCACCTAACTGGGCATACTAACACTGAAAATGCCTCAGTAGCCCGCAAGCAAAAGAAAAGCTAGTGGCTGTCTACCCCACGGCTTTGTGGAACTTCATTACCTGAGGACTCCTCACATCCCTCACATGAACCTGGCCTTCTGACATATAGACAGAATGAAGGCACCTGTGAAATATTGGTAACATTGATCCTTTTTCAACTCTCTGCTTTCCATGAGCTCATCGGGTGCTCTCTGGAGTCCACCCAGGTTTGGCAGCCAATTCTTCAGTACATTCTGTTCAAATGAATCATCCCACAAAGCCGACTGTATTGAACAGAATACCGTAGCTCCTCTCTTTGGTCAAGACCAGCATGGGGCTCAGGCAGGTTTCTAACGTTTCTGATATAGAAGCATTTCAATGAACAACTGAAAATTTGCTCTTCTTACTTCCTTTCTCATTGCAGGAAGTATCCATGATATTAAAATTAAAAACAAATTTTATAGTTTTAAAAATATATTTTTAGAGCACTTCTCTGTGTGTGTAGGGAATAAGTTTTCTCATCAGTTTTAGGGTTCAGTTTCATTAAAAAAAGACAAGTTTTATATATTGATGATCAATATGATATTAAAACACTATAAAAACTCTAGCCATTTAATTCTATACACAAAAACTAAAAATTAACATTTTTAATAAAGAAAAGTAGTAGTTTTATATTTTTATTATCTTCTATCCCTTTGAGACTGTATCTAGAACAGGTATTCTTAATATTTTTTGTGCCATAAACCTTTAGCTGTCTGGTGAAAACTATAAATGTGCCCTCTAAATAGCCTGTAAAGATATAAAATAAAATACATAGAGTTTCAAAGGAAACCACTTATACTGAAATAGTTAAAAATCAAAATATAAAAAAGCAAATTGTGAAATATTAATATATGTATTTATTTACTAATACAGGATCTGGTGGCAGGTCTGTTGTGATTTCAAAGTAATGATGAGTATAAAATTACTTTGAGATATTTATAATAACTAGAATATGATCAGCAAACATTTATAATTTCTACTGTTGACATCGCTAATAATATTAATAGAGTTAATTACCTTAATTCATAATCAAAGAAAATGCTAAATTTCAAATAGTAACTAATGGAAATAGAAATGCAACACTATTGCCATCCAATTTCATGTAGCCCTGAATCCTACCAGGTCAGAAACTCCTAAATGAGGTCCCTAGGACCCATTTTACTGTCCCTGACAGGTACCCAGCCCTCCGAACATTGGACAAAGTAAACTACTTGTGAGTGTAATAGCTACATACTTTCCAGAAGGTGTCAGACTTGCATTTCTGATGACTGAAATCCGGTTGCTATAATCTTCCCAGACAAGCCAGTCTCCTGACGCAGTTTTTAGGCAGATAATCCGCCAGGCTGAGTCACTGAACATTAGGCCAAAATTGCTGATTTCAAAGAAAAACAAAAAGCTTCAAGGAAATAAATTCTGAAAGGACTAAGAAATTGCTATCTAAATTAAAATGTTTTGTGACAAAAAAGAAATCTGAAGAAAATGGAATTCGTTTCCTGTCTTTTTGATATGAGGACAGGATTCATGTTATCAGAAAGGATCAGACATTGAGAAATTTCTGAAAATACATCACAGTCGATGTGTGGTTGAAATGAAGACTTTCTGTCCCTACAGAGCACTCCATAAAGGGGGAGATTATAGAACAGAAAAGGTACTGAAAACCCAGCCTGTAAACCAATGCTTCTGGGTTCAAAGCAGGGATTAGGCTATGGTTCTTTTCTTTCACCTGAGTTGTAGCCTTAGAATTTGTCAAACTCTCCAAACAAAGAATTTATTGGAAATCTAGTACACTGAGTAAAAGATGTTTCGTAGGGAAGTCATTCATATAGGGACTGTGTGGGCTTCTTACATATGTTTAACATATAAAACATATACTTAACATATATGTTTAATTTTTCAGTGGATTTTCTTATATGAATAATACATGACAAATGGGTAGATTCTGACTATTCATTGAATTTTTGGGAATTACTTCTCTTTCCCTAATTTTCATATTATAATTTCTGATAGAACTTCATTAGAAAATGGCCCCTGGGATAATTTGCATATTTTTCCTCAATTATTTGCCCCTACTAGAAAGAGCTAATGACAAGTTTGGCCATATGACTTGCTTTTATTAATAAAATTTAAGCAGAAATGATATATGTTAGGTCCAAGCAGAAGTTTTGTTTTTTGTTTTTTTAAGATTTATTTGTTGTTTTTGACAGAGAGAGAGAGAGAGAGAGAGACAGTCAGAGACAGAGAGAAGGGGGAGGGCCCAGAACAGTCTCCATAGTTGCACATCATTGGTTTTTCCACATAGTTTGATTCCACAGGTGGGCGCGGGGCTGCACAGGGCAGGAACTGGGCCGGGGTCTCACCCCGGTGAGAACTGAACTGGGGGCACTCCTCAGTTCAGCACATGGGTCCACATGTGCCGGGACTGGGATTTGATCTTCTGTCCCCGGGGCTACAAAGTGAGCGCCTAACCCACTGAGCCATCCTGGCTTCCCCCAAGCAGAAGTTTTAATAGACAACTGAGTGGTTTGCCATTTATCTCTTTTTCTCTTTCTTCTGCCTCAAGAATAATAAGTTCCAGATCAGAACACCATGTTGAGCTTGTATTGCAGAAGAAAAAGATATGTGGAAAAGTGTAGGAACCTACTGCTGCTGAAGTAATATAAGTAAGGAAAAAGCCTTTATTGTTTTACGTTATTGGGATTTGGAAATTGGTTGTTACACAGTAAAACTCAGTGTAGTCTAACTAATATAAACTGTCTTTAATTTTCAATTTTCTTCCTCCCTCTCCTGGTTCAAGTAGTTATTGATCTATTAATATAAGCAAATCAAAAATACAAATTTACTGTGAGTGCTTACTATGAGTGCTTTACTATGAGTGCACTCCTAAAATAAGAAAGAAGGCAAAACTTTATCTCTATCTTCGATTCCCTTTCTTTTTCTCCTCCTCCTCCTCCTCCTCCTTCTCCTTGTCCACCTCCTCCTCCTTCCTTTAAGTCTTATCTGTCAGTGCCTGATTGGCTATGGAAACTTTCTAGATTCTTCCTAAAAAGAACTATAGTATTTGGGGATAAGTTGCTGGTTCCCAGGAAGAACTTCTGAGCCTCTTGCATTGGTCAGTCACAGCCCTGTTCTAGCTTCTGGTAGAACAAGCATAGAATCTAGAGATAAACATTTTCACAAAGAGACAAAGTTCCATTGACCGTGTGTTGTGTGGATTGAGGCTCTCCATATTTCAAATATCTCATCTCATTCATTGACCCAATGTTATACCTAAGTATCAAGATTCTGCTTCTAAAAATAGTTAAGAAAATGTATGACTCTACTTACATAAAGTTAAAAGTGTCCTCACTTTATGACTATTCATTTATGTTTTGTGTATTTTTCGATATGTATATGATGCTTCACAATGAAAAAAGTTTAAAAACGCAATCACTGTAGCCACAGCCTACTCAAAATACAGGAAATTAGCCGCTACAAATGAACAAACCCTAACTTAGAAGGCTCAGGCTGTTGTGTAAGAGGAACAAAGTGCAGTTGAATTTGGCACCTTTTCCCCTACATTTGAATGTTCTATTTCTTTTTTTTTTTCTTTTACAACTTATTAGGGGGAAATGATAGTAATTCTACAAATAAGTATTATTATTACAATAAGTAAATTATACATTAGGTATTATGGAAATAATTAACTACAACTGCAATAAGTGTTATGAAGAATACAGAATACTGGGGATGTTAAACCGTATCTCTGCCATGCTGTTTTCAGCTAACAGAAGGGAAAGACTTTCATACACAATTTCCTGATCTAGAAGAGAAAAGCAAATAATAATAAATTAGATCAGCAGGTAAAAACGCCAGAAACAAACACAGTGATGCCACAACCAGAGTGTGCAGAAGGTACAGAATCCCCACTTGCCTCTAGCTGCTCCCTTCATTGCTGTCAGATATCACCCAGTTCTGGCAGAATCTCTGACATTTTGGGGCTCACTTTAATCTTCTTTGATGTCTTCCATCTCTCTCTCTCTCTCTCTCTTTTAAGATTTATTTTATTGTTTTTGACAGAGAGAGAGAGAGAGAGAAAGAGACAAGAGAGATACAGAGAGAAGGGGAAGAGTCCAGAACAGTCTCCACAGTTGTATGTCAGCAGTTTTCAACATGGTTTTATTTCACACAGGTGGGTGGGGACTGCACAGGGCGGTAACTGGGCTGGGGGCCTCCCTCATGGGAGGCACGCCCCCTCAAACCAGGGGCCAAACTGGGGGGCAAGAACTGAATTGGGGGCCTCCTGCACAGGAAACACACCTCAGTTCAGCATATGGGTTCACACAGGCCAGGGCTGGGACTCAATCCTCTGTCCCCAGGGCTGCAAAGCGAGCGCTCAACCTGCTGAGCCATCCTGGCTTCCCCATCTCTCTTTTTATTCAAGCCTATTTAATCACAGCTGAGACATTCCCAGAGTCTTCAGCAGTGAAACACTTGTCTCTAAAATTAGTAAGAAACTGAGAGTTGATCCTCAGAGTTATTCCTCAGTATGAACTTGACCACCTCTGAGCTTTATGGCCAGATCTTCAGGGCTCCTGAAATTCTCTGACTCAGACAGCAGGTGTTGGGGGCTCTGGTGGTCAGAGGAGAGAAAGGAAATAAAGAGCCAGACAGAACCAGATTCTGCTTCCCACCCACCTAAGTCAACCAAAGGACATACTTTCCAAACTCTCTCCCTGCCAACCAAAATTTTCAAAAACCAGGACAAGAACCATCCCATGTGTGATTTTGAATGAATTTACCTGGGCCCATGTCAGCCCATAAGAAAAATTATATGTACCAGTTTCCCTTGCAGTTATATATGACCATATGACTAAATTCTGGCCAATGGGATGAGAGTGGTTTCAAATGCAACTTACAGACCTGAAAGGGAAGGGATGCAGCCCTCCTTGTCTCTATCCTGTTTCCTCCATCTTGCTGATCGGCATGTGTTCATAATGGCAGACCAACTTGAACCAGACATGGGAAATACTTTAGGAACAATAAGATAAAGATGCCTGGGTCCTTGTTAACATGGCAGAGCAGAGCTACCTTACCAACTCTGACTTTGCTATCAGAGAAAAATTAATTTATTTCTTCTATTAGTGCTTGCTATTTTCAGTCTCAGAAACATAAAGCCAAGCCAATATCCCCATGGGTGCAGAGGCTACCTCGCTCCGTGGGTCTTAACAGGGGAGATGTAATTTTGTCTCCTAGGAAACATTTGGCAATGTCTGGGAACATTTTTTGAAGGGTACCAAATTACTTTGTTTGAAGAAATGGCACAAATGAAAGAACACAGGTCGATGATTTAGTAGTGGAGACATTTTTGACTAACATTTTGGGGCACAGAAGTTGCTGCTAACATCTAGTGAGTAGAGGCCAGGGATGCTGCTAAACACCTTGTAAAGTACAGGACAGCCTCCTCCCCCCATAAGAAAGAATTATGTATCCCAAAATACCAATGGTGCTGAAGTTGACGATACACAAAGCACTTCAATTAATAATGAAGGGAATCTAAGACAGAGAAAGTGAGTAACAAGCCTTGAAGTCACACAGGTTGTTGGGCTGGGCAATTGCCTACGTCTCCTGATGGTCAGGCCCCTGTTTTATTTATTTATTTTTACCTATACTGTACCATTTCACCACCTGTGAACAAGATCCATTTTATACTTTGTCTTTCATTTATTTAATAAGAAGATGAAAAGGGAGATATAGCACTGTAAGGATGAATGAGAAATCATACTTTTTTTTTCTCTAGAGTCAACAATATTTTATCACTGAACTGTTTGTAACTGAACCTCTATTTCAGGGGTCTCCAAACTATGGCCTGCGGGCCGGATGTGGCCCGCGAGGCCCTCTCATCCAGCCCATGGAGACCTTTTTATCTGAATAAAATAATATTAAGTAAATAATTAAACACAACATCTATGTTTTAATTCTTTTATATGTGGACCTCGAGTGTGTAGTCGGCCCCCAAACTGCTGTTTGATAGTTAATGCGGCCCGGGCTGAAAAGTTTGGAGACCCCTGGTCTATTTGGTATAAATCCCTAGGCTGGATGCTAGTTTTAAATATAGTTGGGAGAATTCAAGCATATGCGAAAAGAGAGAACAGCAATGCCGTGGAGCACATAGCAGTGTCCAACCAGAGAACCTACAATGTGTGGGTGGAGAATGAGAGGAGAGAGCTCATGGTGGACTCTGGTGGGCGGAGTTAGTGACAGAGACAGGTCTTCCAGCCCTACTGCCTTTCAGGTGACTGTGATGGGTTTTGAACATCATAATTTCACCCGTGTTGCAAAATTACCTCTGCACAGGCCCTGGGCACAGCCTTCTCCCGTAGGAGTTTGTATTGGACCTTGGTTATGTTCTTCTTATGGTAGCAGCAATTTGCCTTTCCTTTGCAAAGCTGCTCCACCCCAATCTATAGGATTCTAGAGGGGATGCCAATCGTAGTACTCTATTGGGTATATTTTAGGTGCCCCTGCTGGCTCTCTTTCCGCCCTGCTCTGTGTCTCAGAAACCTAACTGTTTTTAATGAGCTGAATAATGTTTCTAAAGTCCCCTTCCCTATGACAAAAATGTGCCTCTGCCTTGCCTGTCCAGTCTACCTCAGACACAAGAGCTGACCAGATAAATGCTTTCTCACTGATAAGAGTTGCCCTAGTGAGCAGAAAACAAAAACACAACACTACTAACATCCAGATTGAAAATCCACATCCAAGTCCCATTTCTTTCGCTGAGTCACTTAATCTCTCTCAGCTTCAGTTTTTTCCTCTGGAAATTTGAGATAAACTTGACCCCAGGAAATAGCTCTGGAATGGGAGAAATTTCCAGTTTCTGGCTGCTGGTGTTAGTGGTTATTGTTCCTTTGGTGTTAAGGGGAGTCTGAGAATAACTTGAAAAGGTTGATATACAGGTGCATTTATAATTCCAGACCACAGGCCTTTCCTGTCATACAGCTGATGGGCCTGACATGGTTTCAAGGAAAGCATAGAGGGTGGTGGTGACAGGGTCTGGAGCCCTCACCCAAGGCCATTCTCATGCGGAGCCATCCTGATCCCACTACGTGCTGCTCACCGCACGCGAAGGGTTCTCCTGAATGTGCTCCCATGGAGGACCCTTTGCTGTCGCCTGCAAAGTGGGCCATGGGAGGCCCTCCTCCCCTGCCCCAGCAGGGGAGTTCCAACTGCTGGGCACCATGTTCCAAGGGCAGTGATGCTTACAAAGGCAGGGGGAGCACAGTGACTGACTGACAGATTCACCATTTGTGTTGTTGTAAATAGAAAGACTGAGTGAAAAAGTCCAGAAAATGTTTCATGTAATACTTGCCCAGAGAGAAAAGCAGAAACTCTTCATACACTTAAAGAAATCCCCAGAGATCAAGACAGTAGCACCCACAGGACAAGGAGACATCTTCCTGCCTCTTCCTTTGTCATTCTTTCCTCTTTTAGCCAAATGTCTTCCGCGGTTCTACCTCTGATTGGCCTGTGAGTTAGCACTAGACAGACCAGTCCCTTGCAGTTCCCAGATGGGCTACACCCAAACCCCTGTGATCTGGTTCTCACCCTCCCTGGGTCGGCATGCTCCTACCAAAAAGGTGGTCGCTTAGGGAGGCACACCAATTCTTTTCATTTGCACTTATTTTGATATTTAAGTTCTGCAATGTTTGTTTTAGTGGTTCTACTTCAGAAATAGAATTTAAATGTGCCATATTGGTATTTCTGTTTCTCAAACATGACTCCCTAAGGGGTCACGCTATTTCTCAATTTGTAGGTAATGACTGCAGTGGGTAGCCACTCTATTTTCGTCCTTTACGTGGTTGACCATACATTGTGAGTTCCAAAGCGAGACTTTGTAATTAGCTTTGTGACTTTGGGAACATTGCTTCTTTTCTCTGTGCCTCAATTTCATCATCATATAATAAAAGAAAGGGGTTGGCTCAAGTCTTAGGTCCTTTTCTTCTCTAAGGAGTTGGACTTCTGTCATTCTCCAAAGCTCAAACGACCTGGATTAATATTTCCTTTGTTTATACAAGTCCATATATATTTTATTGCATTTTTCTAAATAACTTTCACTGACAAGTATCATTAATCATGTTTTTGCAATGGGAATACTAATAAGTCAGATAGTGGGAGTCAGGCCATGTACAGCAGAGCTTTGGTTACACAATAAACAAGCCAGCAGAGGCCCCTCTGGTGATTCCCAAGAATGCTGGAAGGAAAACAGAACATGACAGCATTGCAAAAGGTTTATGAAGAGGCAACACACACACAGATAGCTCTTCTCCATGTATCACCCTTTCCACAGCCAAAATACAAGCAGTGGAAATTTCTAGCACAACTGACCAACAGTTTCTAGTCATTAACTCTCTGCTTCCTGAATTTTTGCAAGGCTTCATGGTATCTGCAGTCTACCTATAAACTTTGCTTTAGAAATTGTAAATTTTCCATGTCCTTTTGCAGTTGAGTGCCTTCATGTTGGAAAACTTCCTAAAGTTCATTTAAGTTCAATTATCCATTCATTGAGACTACAATGAGTAACTGGAAAGATTTTTCTTTAAAAAATAACATTTTAAGAACTTTAATAAGTAGTACCAAATAGAAAATTTAAAAAAAAGAAAAAAAAAAGAAAAAGAAATGTGGCCTGTGGTGCTCAGTATTGGTGTCAGTTTAGAAATGAGAATGTTTATTTTTGCACCCATGAACAGACTTGGACAAAACATTCACAATTATTATTCAGCCTGCTTCCCCAGTGGGAAGTGAAGGCTCACTGAAGTTTTATTAAAAGCTTTTTATTTCCCTTCTTCTAAGCAAATAACATCTTGGGAGTAGAAGTGGTCTGAGCCTTGGTTCAAAGAGCTCCTAACTTTAGCTGCTTAATGTGAAAGCTTTCTGACCGGAAATGGATGACAGTGACCATCACCTCAATACAAACTATTAAAAATGATAATAATGATAATTAAATGTTTACTGTCTGGCAGGCACTTGACTTTAGAGGTCAAGCTTGTCTAAGGTCATAGCTAGTAAGTGCAGAATCTGAATTAAATTCAGGTCATACTAAGGCCAGAGATGGAATTTTTTTCTTTTTCTTTTTTTTTAAGATTTATTTTATTGATTTTGACAGAGAGAGACAGAGAGAAGGGGGCGGGCCCAGAGCAGTCTCCATAGTTGTTCGTCATCAATTTTCAACATGGTTTCATTCCACACAGGTGGGCGGGGGCCGTGCAGGGTGGGAACTGGGCTGGGGGCCTCCCGCATGGAAGGCACGCCCCCTCAAGCCAGGGGCCACAAGGGGTGTGTGTGTGTGTGTGACAAGAACTGAACTGGGGGGCCTCCTGCATGGGAAGCATATCGCAGTTTGTCATATGGGTCTATATGGGCTGGGGCCGAGATTCAGTCCTTGGTCCCTCGGGCTTCAAAGCAAGAGCTTAACCTGCTGAGCCATCCCAGCTTTCCCCAGAGATGGAATTCTTAGTCATCCTACTACACTGTCCATGTAGAAAGCCTCTCTCGCTCCCTGCTTCTTCTTCTAACTATCCAGTAAGAGATCTTCAGCACTACACCTCTCCCCTTACTCATCATACCACCCAATTGGACCAAGGATGAGGGTTAAACCAAACAATTCAATTCTGCTTAATAAATATTTATTCAGATCCTAGACACCATGCTTAGCTATGCCAAGGCCACAAAATTTATACTCTTGTGGTGGGAAAAATCATTTATAATTATAGCTGGAATTACAGCTAGAGCAGAATATGATTATATGATAGCAATAGTAATAATGGGTCAAGGTGAGGAAGAAATACATTCAAATGGGAGATCTGGGTTGTTTTTGGGGGATGCATAACTGGATTTTAAAGAATGAGTAGGACTTTAAAAATTGAGATTACATGGAGAAGGTATTCCAAGTAGAAGAAATAGCAGGAACAAATGCAGCTGAGTCACAGCTAGATTCCTGGGCCTACAGTTGGGACATTCTTCTCCAGGTCAGCCTCCCAAGTAGGTAACAAGACAGTGACCTACAAAGCTATCAATGTGGGGGCTGACCTAGCCCATCCATGAGAGAAAATGCAATGATTGCACAGTAAAATTCCAGGCTGCTGGAGTCAGGAAGGACTTGTGCACTTCCCAAATAAAGGGGTTCACAGAATAGTGGGGCTTAGAGCAGAAACTCCCTTTCTATCAAGAACCGTAGTGATATAAACATCACTCCTGTGTGTGGCAGGCAAACCCACACAGCACTATCCTGTGGCAGCTATTCTGATTGGATGGACCCAGGAGATAATAATTTTTAAATACTTTTTAAAAGGAAGGTTTCCCCTTAAGGGGTCGCAATGCCTGAAGCAAAGGAACCCTGTGCAATTAAATTTGTAGTTTGTTATTTGTAGTTCATTGTATATGTTTTTATGCTTAGGTTGAGTGCATCATAAACTGCATAGAGTTAATTTCATTCATGCATATTTTGCTTTTTAAAATAATCCTTTTTGTTGTATTTATGGAGTCCCAAGTTAGAGACTCCCTTGGTGTGGGGGTGAGGAGGGAGAAAATAAGAACTATTTTTGCTTGCATGTGCCTTTAAGTAGTCTGGAATATATTTATAAGAACATAACAAAAGTGGTTCCCCAACGTGGTGTAGAGAAGTGGTGCAGAGAGTGGAAACCAGGGAGATGGTAGGGACAGGGTGGGGTGCACGACTTTTCATAGATCACCTTTTATATTTGTGATTTCTTTTACCCATAGGGATATGATTGATACCTCTGAAAAAAATAAGCAACTAAACCAATAAAAGAAATTTAAATAACTCTAACTTTATTTTGGAAGATAGACTATCTCTGGAAGGAGGACATTTAAGAAAATGATTATAGAGTCACCTCTAGGGAGGACAGAGTGGCTGGTGGGCAGAAAAAAAAAAGGAAGCTAATAACTAATCACGTGTTGAATATTTTAAATTCTGTGCTACATACATATATTATCTATTCATGAATAAATAAATAGAAAAATAACAGTAACTGACTAACCTAGAATGACCATTTTGACTGCTCAAGTGAAGGGTTTGAAGCAGAAGGACCAAGCAAGGAGCGAGTGCCTTTTCCTCACTGTGCTGGGAAGGCCGCCCTGACCTGAAGAAACTGCCTCCTCTGAATGGCTAATGCCCAAATCTCAGTAACTTGAGCTTATGTAATGCTCTCCTTCCTGTTTTTCTAGGAAGCCTCACAAATTAAGCTTTGGTGACTATTTCCACCCTAGCAACCTGACCATAAAGGACAAGGGTGCCTGAAAGAGGGGTCCCCCAGTGCCTAGAGGAAGGAGTCCTGCCATGATAGTTGGACGGTTGGCAAGCTCCCCTTTTGGAATAAAAAGACAAAGCATTGAGAAGAGAAAGCCTTTTGAACCTTCCGCTTGCTTCCTGTCTTTGAATCACTCATGATTCCCGGAGTGACGCCAGCCATCTAGAGGCCCAGGGTATAAGCCGGAGGATGAAAAGCCAAGACATTAAGAACGATGAAGCAAAAGGTTAGAAACCTGGGCCCTTTGAGACGTTGTTGCACTCCATCCAGGGAGGTTTAAGCTTCCCTCAGACATTCATCCCCAAAGGGTTGGCTCAATACCTGAATAACAATCAAGGTCTATTAGGAAGGAAGAAGGAGGAAGTAACGCTGAGTAAGTCCATCAGCAATGTCACTAACAATGTAATGAGTAGCCATGCAGATAAATAGTCCACCTATGGACACGGTTTCTTTGAAACCTCAATCATTGACCACAGAATCTTAGATTTTTTACATATATATGAAGGCTGTCTAGAACGGATCCAGCCATGTAACCATTCTCGTTATATTGACAATGGATGGATTTTTTTTCCAGACAGCCTGGAGATTTTTTTTTTTTCAAATATTTTTTTTTTTTAAATTTATTGTTTTTGACAGAGAGAGAGAGAGAGAGAGAGAGAGAGAGAGAGACAGAGACAGAGACAGAGAGAACCAAACTGGGTCACTCCCCACTTCAGCACATGGGTCTGCACGGGCTGGGATTCGATCCTCGGTCCCTGGCACTGCAAAGCGAGCGTTTAACCCCCTGAGCCATCCCGGCTTCCCCAGCCTGGAGATTTTTATCTCCAGGGATTCCTGCTGGAGTAATGTGCTGTGAAGTGGTTATGAGAAGGTGGAGGAATATTGAAGTTTTTTTCATGTCGTTCATCTCTCCATCCTTCCCAGGGTCCTCCCGGCTACCTGCCTCTCTGTCTGTCCTCCTCTGCCAGTTCTCCAGTCCATGTGAAGGGCTACATACGTACATTCTGAGCACAAAGAGCTAGACAGAATCCTCTACATCTCTCATCTATTTGCTCTCAAGGCTGACTTTGCAGCCTCCTCTGCCCGCTTCTTAATGTTGAAGACTGCGCTTCCCATAACTCTTCGTGGCTTTCTGACGTTTGGTCTGAGATCCCTGGGGCTGGACAGCAGAGACCTCCTACCCAAACCTTCCAGAATTCAGGATGGTGTTTGCTTGCTTGTTTGTTTCCTGCAACACCTTGGAGATAGGCAGAAGATGTCAGATAACCCTAACATCAGGAGGTATTGTCTCCGTCTGAGAGAAATGAGTCAGTGGCAGGAGGGGTGGGCTGGTGACAGATCCACTCCCTCTCAGGTGCCCTTGCTTGACTGGTCAGAACCCTGCTCTGTGGCACTTGGGGGAGGAGAACATGTCTATTCCATTCTCTTCTTCTAAAACTTGTTCAAAAAGTTAGCAAAGATTTCCACGTTTCTACTCTGATTCTGCTGTCATTTCAAACCTACCGGTATTCTTCAAAGTATCACAAATACTAACATCCTCTTCACATTACTCTTCCTTCAAATAATTCCTAAGGAATGTGTTCAAATGACACAGGACTCAGAGGTGGGACAGCCAGGAGTCTGAAGAGCTGACTTTTGGTTTGGATTCTACTTTTCTCCATCATTCTGTCCCCTTGAACAAGATAGAAGACATCACTTTTCTGAGCCTCTTTCTCCACATGCTGCAGAGTGCAGTGCTGTTCACTCCCTCTTAGCATTTCTATGAGAACTGGCTGAGGTTACATATATTGTGATGTGGGAGGTATAGACTATGACAGGTGTGCACTATCACTAGGCAGCCATGCACAGTAGCTAACAGTGTAGACTGGAGCCAGATTTCTCCTCTGGAAAATGAGAACACTGCTGTAGTTCATAAGCTCTGAGATCCTCAAAGCTTGGAGGCCTAACGTTCTTTCCTAAGTGGGGCACCCATGCTTATTTGGGGGCAGGATGAGGGTTTTTATGGTTTTTGCCTGGCCCACCCACTATGGAAATATCAATGTGCTCATTTACTGGGTGCTTTCCAGATCCTTCTGGGAATCATTACATAATATGCTGTAGGTGTACCTTACTATTTTTCTAACATGCAAAAAATTCTGAATTGGGAGTACCTTTGGCCTCAAGGACTTTGGATATAGGCTTGTGGGCCTTTGGAACCAAACTCGTGGGCTGCTGTGAGGGTTAAGTACATTGATTCAGGTAAAGCTCTAAGCATAGTGCCTGGCTCATAGTAGGTGCTCAGTGAATGTTAGGGCCATCACTATTCCTTCTGTTACCGCAACCCTAAGCATCTTTGAGTAATTTCCACCATCGCTCCAGACCAGTTTCCCTACTTGTGCCTGGAACTGTTAATGTCTGAAATTTGTCTATTCAACCACTCAGCAGTTGACTTCCCTGAAGCTCCTGTCTTCCCAGCTCTCCACAAAAATGCTGCCCTGGTTTAGAATAGGAAAATGCTCCCTGCTGCCACCTCCACTCCACTCCCTTTGCCTTCTTAGCTATTATTGGGATGGTTTGCTTATAAAGCAAAGGAGGCTGGGGGAGAGCTCCAGACAGTATCTCACCGCTGACCTCAGGCTCCTAGCTCACCCTAACATACTGGGCTATGTGACTGCCTGGGATCCCAGATGAGCTGTGACCTCAGTGTTTCCTGGATAAAGCACAACAGTCATCCAAGATGATAGCTACATGCCGCCCAGCTCCCTGAAATCCTACCTCCTGTGACGTTGCCCTAGAGTTGTTATCTTTGCTTGCCAGGGGACCACACGCGTAATGCCCCTTCAGTATTCAGGTGATGTGAGAGGAAGAATGAAGCTGCCTCCCATTCAGCTCTCAATATGGTTTATCCAGCCTCAAAAGGGGCACGATGCAAGGTGTTCTGGAACTTCGTTACCACAGGAAATTAGATCCTTTCCCCAGCTCTCTGGCCACTGAAACATCTGACTGTAGGAACAGGCCCTGGATCATCCCCTGGACAAGTTCAGAGATGGATTAGACAGTCTCAAGGTCAAAGAGGTCCAGCCTGGTAGCTAGGAGACTGCAGGCAAGGATGCTTGAAGTCAGAGTCCAGGCAGCACAGGGCCCAGGACTGGAAATTCAGGACTGCACTGGTGTAAGAAGGAATGACGGAGAAGCAGGAAAAGACACATTGAAGCATGGCCAAGGTTCAGGGCGAGGCTCCAGTTCAGACAGAGGCTGAGGTATGTGGAAGGGTGAGTGAGGAGGGGGAAGCGAGGCAGAAGGCTGGTACTGTGGACCGCGTCACTCAAAGGTGGGGAGGACGCCCATGATCCTGAACACCGCGGTCCCCAGGGCTCTGGAGCACTGAAGCTGCCAGGCAATGGCAAGACACTGGTACAAACCAGTCTCGTCTCCCCTTCGTGATTATAAAGAGGACCTCCATTTTACTTCAGAAACAAGGAAATTGGTTAACAGCACTAGTATTCCCAGAGTCCTAGGGATGTTTGGTAAGATAGAAACAGAAATCCCTGGGAGGGATTCTGGGAGAACTTGTGAAAGGGGCGGATTCAGCAGGCACAAGCTCTTGCCCTTCATCTTTTCCTCGTTTTGTTTTTCCTGCCTGAAACTCGGGCAGAATGCTGAGAGAGGAACAGTCATCTAGTGAATGTGAAGTCCAAAGCACAAGCGAAACTGGGTGGGTCTGAAAGCTAACAGAAACCTCAGACTCTGCTGGCACTGGGGCCACAGGACTCTCCCTGGATGGTACTGCAGCTTCCTGTCCTGTGAGAATGAGAAACTCATGGCTAATTGAATGTGGCGGGGGTTCTATCTTATGCACACAAACCCAGTCATAACAGGTATAGGTTACTGGGTTGCTGTGAAGATTAGATGAGATATGTTAGGAGACTGCAGTAAACCCAGCAGACATAGCTGAGCTCCCAGATTCCTGCTTTGGGACCTTGTCCTAATCTTAAGACCCTGTAGGTGGTGGAGACTTAAACCACTGATAGACACCTCCTGTCCCCAACTTGATTAACTCCAGATTTAGTGGGATGAGGGTGATCCTGGGACCACAAAGAGGATGTGCTGGTAAATCCAGTAGCAGGGAAGTAGTTTAGAAAAACCAGGGGAAACACGGCAGAGGATGACATATGTGATGGCTTAGCAAGAATCCATCTGTACACACTTCATTCATTTATTCGTCTAACACCTTCTGGGTACTTACGGTGTGATGGACATTGTTTAGGTGCTGGAAGTACCAAGGTGGATAAAATACAGTCTTTGGCCTCAAGGATCTCCTCTGAGTCCCAAATGTTTTAGGAAATGGGACTAAAAGATGGAGGGTACATTTGGGTTAGATATGAGGAAAGAAAAAGCTCTGGATGCTGACATTGCTGTCATTTTGCACCTTCTTACTGATGCTGCAAGAATACTACACACCAGGTTTTGGGAGGTGGGGGTATTTCTAATCTGGACTGAAGTGGAAAGTTACTGGTATGCTCAGAAGTAAGCTTGCATAATTACGGGCTGAGGTAAGACAAACTATAGAGACTTTTTTATTTCTAGAATTTCCTTGGGCAGTGTAGAAACTACCACTTGGCCCAAGTAAATTATGCTGTCTCCTTAAATGGAAAAAACCCAGATGGTGGAAATTTTATGTTATTTACCAATGGAAAGCCATTGGGTCATTAGCGACACCAGGTGCACCACACATAGGACAGCTGACTGAGAACGTTGCCCCAGCCCACCTTCTTCAGATAGCTGCTCCTGATTGGAGAGGTCTGAGGATACGCAGGCTGGACCATGCTTTTGAGTGAAGGCTCTGGAATAGGAGCACTTGGCTTTGAATCCTACCTCAGCTCCTTCCCAGCTTGTGAGAAACCAGGATATTACTTGACATCACTGACTCTCAGATTCTTCATCAATAAAGAGGATATAATAAGTCCTACCACATAGGGTTATATGAAGATTAAAAATAACATATTGTGTAAAGTCTTGACAGAGAGTTAGGCCTCACTATGGGGACAATGAGGTGGGGAAGAGAAGAGAGGGAGGGAGAATCTTTCCTTTGAGGGACCGTCTGGGCTGGAGCCTCAAACAGACCTCCTCATTTCACCTCTGTCCAGACATGTCCCATCCTCTACAGACCCCAGAGCCAGTTCAACCTCTGTTCTCCCAAGTTCTGTCCCAGTCATCTTCAAACTGCCAGACAGTATGGGGCTCTCCAGTTCTTTACATAGAAAGCTGCATTGCAGCAGTGCTGGGATGCTCATGGCTGAGAGTGCACACGGGGGGCAGTTCTGGAAGGTCTGTGAAATGTGTTAGCCTGAGGCCCCATGCTTGTACTCTGTGAGGCTAGTGGAGAGTTTTCATGAATGACCTCCTTATCCAAAGACATTAGTTTCTTCATCTGTCCAACGTAGATGATTGTCCTGACTTCATTGGATGGTGGGGAGAATGCAACCAAACAACGAACATCTAGAATGATGACTGAGAAGAGTAGGAAGCCAATAAAAATTCCTTCTTCCTTCTTCCTTCCCCATAACCCTGCCCTGGTCTCATACTACCCTAAACAGAAAGATTATTACGATCAAAATGCTGACAACACATGGCATAAGAAATATAGAAAGTAATTCTTAGTAAGGTACATTTTAGTTGCAATTAGTTTATAATTTCCTAGTCCAGTTCTTCTCAACCCTAGTGCTCATTACAATTACTGAGCCGAATTTTAAGTTACCAATGTCTAGCATGCACTCCCTTCTTCAAGAGAACCTTATTTAGTTTTTAGCTCCTTGAAAGAATGAGCACCTCTCTGGGCTTCAGTTTGTTCCTCTGTAATTGAGAACAGAGAGGTGGAGTAACTTATCACATGTTGCACAGTGCAGGGCGGCTCCAGGTTCACTGCAGTCCAGCCAAGGGCATTTACCCCAATATATTCTGTCTGTAATTAAAATATACTTGTCCATCACAAATTTGTTACATTGATTTTAAGTTTTAAAATATTGCATTAAAATATTTTTTATCTTGATTACTGAGGGTTTTGTTTGTTTGTTTGTTTTGTTTTTGGTACTCCCTTAAATTTTGCACTGAGGCCATAGCCAAACAGTGGAGAGCACTTCATTTTGCCGTCTAGAAATAAGCATCTAGAAAGAGAAGCAAACTGGATATCTGGTCCTTTCTCTTGGAAGGCCATGCTGAGCCTCACTGTGGTTTTGTGCTGTGTTCCAGGGATGCTGATGGCCGGTCACAAGGGTGAGGATGAGCTGCTGGTCTGGGGCTGGGCTGGACTAAGACCCGATGAATTTCTGAGGCTTCACAAAGAGAAATCAGTTGAGCATAAATTTAAGACTGATTGGATGTGGGCTGTGTCTTTCTCAGCTTAAGCAGCGGATGACATTTCTCTAGATTTAAGGAGTGTTTATTATGTAATCTACCCCTGACTTAAAGTTCAGCTTTTGGCTTTGGCTAGTTTAAAATTTTCAGCACAAATTAATCTGAATTAGAAAATAAATGAGTGACAATAGCAGAACCAATGCCCTCAGATATAGTTAGACCAAAAAGATAATTAATTTGCCTGGAAGAAGTGTGATGTTTATTAGGTCAGGGAACAAGTGAACAGGCTGCCAAGGACACATTCAGACAGGGTGGAGCCAGAGATCCAGGTGAAAAGGCTCTTCCTGAAGTGGAAGACAGAGGTCAGTGTTTGCAGGTAGACTCATATCTGTCAGACTTCAGTGGTTTCAGGGAGAGTCTCCAGTCATCTCAAAGAATGTTGTTGAATTTGCAACGTTTTTCTAAACTCAACTTTACTATTATTTCAACTTCCACTAAAACATGAGTTCTGGAAGGACAAGGTGTTTCCCTGGTTTTTTCCATCCTTCAACTTGTAAAAGCGCTAACAATCATGTCCCTTGCTGCTTACAGCTTCCCCACATCTGTCTGGTTCCGTTAGAATAAATACTAAAGCCCTATGTGGCCCATAGGCCTGCATAATGTGCCCCCTGCTTATTTCTCCAACTTCAGGTCAAGCCAAGTTTTTTTCATTCGCTATACTCCAAACTCCGTCCTACCAAGGCTTTGCAAATATTTTCTCCAGAAAACACAAACACAAATAGACACACACACACACACACACACACACACTTCACAGGACTAGTTTCTTCCTAACCTGTTTATCTCAGTATAAAGGTTCCTTCCTCAAAGAAGACTTCTCTGACTGGTCTTATCCATGGAGATCCTCTTTTCCTTTATTCTTATCTGTACTTCATCTTTCTTTCATAGTACTTTCTCAACTTGTAATTGAATATTTTAAAAAAAAAGTGTATTCCACTGTTAATTGTGTGCTTCTATGTTAGACTCTAAAATCCATGAATATGGACCCATTTGTGCTATTATACCCATAATCCCCTGACTCTGACATAGAATAGGTACATACAAATGACTTGTTGAATGAATGAATGAATGAATGAATGAATGAACATCTTTAGTATACATGACCCTGTCCTTGACTAAAATGTGTCCACCCTTTTTTCTCTAGGTGCTGTCCTTGCTTGTGCTGGTGGTTAAACACCGCCCATTAACTGCTCTCACCCCTTTAAATGCCCCAGCCTCAGGTCTGACAGTCTAGAACCTAGACAGTGCCAGCCTAAGATGCTAAAGGCTGAAATGTCGTGAGGTGCTGTATGTAATACTTAGTTTTTAACAGAAATTCATCATTCTAAATACTGTAAAGATTTAGGACATCATGAGCAGCCTATAGAGAAGAGATTTATGTGCAGATTGGAATGGCCATTCATCCCACAGAGGCAGCCATTTGACTTGGCCTGTTATCTATGCAGGAGACAGATACTGGCATAACTATTATAATCAACTAAAACCAATCTCATCTGAGATTCTCTTGCTATTCTCTTGATCAGTCTAACCATATATTGCACTCCTTTCTCTTCTTACATAAAACTGAAGAGAAATAATAGAAGTATACTGCAATATTAACAATACTTACATTTAGGCATTAAGATATGAGTTCTTTTCATGTTTCCCTCACGTGACTATTTAAAAATGTTTTCTTTATTGACAATATGTGACTTTTATAATTTTAGAGTATCTAAAAGATGATTTTCTATGTTCCCCTTTGTGTTGGTATGTGTGTCAATTGAATAGAGCTATGCTGTCCAATATGGTAGCCACTAACCTCATGCAAATATTCAAATTTAAACTAAACAAAATTTAATTTAATTAAAATTAGTTCCCCAGTTGCACTATCCATATTCCAAGTGCCCAATAGTCACATGGAGCTAGAAGTGGCTACCTGTTTTAGCTAGCACAGATATAAGAACATTTCTATTACCGCAAAAAGTTCCATAGGAAACTTCTGATGTAGAGTGTGTAGGTTGTAAACATTTGAATGTAAAAACAGAGACACAGGTGTTGAAGAGTAATGTTGCTGCAAACAAACGTTTGAAAAGAGCAACTGATTTGGGTTCTTGTGATCCAAACACAGTGGTACTGACTCCTCTGAGAGAAAAAGACCTTGGTTTGTACATCAGGGTCCTAGGGAGAGAGGCTGATGGGGGAAATGTGTCCTTGATATGTCATAGCTGCAGAAGCTGATCACTGAGCATTTTTTACACTTGAGAGTTTTTACAAAGCAACTTGAAAAGTCTGGACAAGATGCCTGCCATGATGTGTTGGTCTCTAGGTTCACTTTGGGAGCCTTCCTTCCTGTGGGAAAGTTCCATAGCCTTTCTTGAAATCAGATTCCTTAGTTCCCTGATTCTTATTCCCATTAAAAGGCCTTTAGTTTCTGTTCTTGAGTCACACACTCTGACATGCAGGGTAATCTCATGCTAATGTAAAGTTATTATGCAACTAGCCCAGGCAGTTGTGTTCAGTAACTGGGCCAGGCTCTTCCTTGAAAGATTTAGGGGTTAAGTGATCTTTGACACCACAGAACAAGATGTGATCACTTAAACTTTCTCTGTGATTGTCAAATTTTTTCTGGTGTCAAGACAAACTCCCAAACCCACACTCCCCACCCTGTAGCCTCAGGAATGTGGCACCTCTGTTCAGTCATCTTAAGAAAGTGGGACCTAGGTTATTAGCTGAGAGGTATAAAGATATAGTCACTCATATTTTTATCAACAAATCTTTAGCGAGCACATACTATGTGCTAGATACTGAGGACAGAGTAGTAAATAAGATAGATCTGGATATGGCTTTACAGAATACCACCTCAAATTATTACAGCCTATCAAAGGATCATCTGAAATAACCAGAAAGGAATGGACACCCAAGGGTCTCTTATAGGCAAAGTCAGGAGTGTCTCCAATGTGCAATAAAGATAAAACTCTAGTTACATGTCTAAAGCAGGAAAGATACAGAACATATGTGTGTATTTTATGTCAACTTGAGATTCTCAAGAGAGCCCTTAAATGTCACTTATGTCTGTGCAACAGGAAAGAGACAAAATGTTTCTGTAATTGGGTCCTATAGGGGACATTAATCATTATATGAAACAGTGCTAAGTAGTACAGTGGCCATGTTTTGGAAAATACTTATTGAGTACAGTAGTAGGTAACATCTGAGATCTATAATGTGTACACTGCATTTTCATCAAGCACTCTAGGTTAACATAGAATAGGGAAGATCTACCAAGATGTTTATTCAAGTTCATGATGAAACGTCAAGTGTCCTCAAATAAGTAAGAGTATAGTTGCTGGAAACGACATCAAGAATGTGTGACAATATGAAAACAGAAGGACAGAGCAAAAGAAAAAGATGTCTTCCTAAAGCATCCTTTTGCATATAAAAATTAGAAAATCAAAATTTGGGTATTAGTTCTAGGAAAGAAACACTTGGATGATACCCTGCAGAGCATGTCTAATTGCTCAGAAAGGGTAGACTAGTAAATCTATTGTAAATTTCTCTTTTTTTATGGTGACAACTTCTAGATCTCACACTGAGAGGTTGTAATGATGTCTGATTGAAGGTCAGAGTCAGGGAAATGAGAGAAGAACATGTTAAGGCCCCAAAACTCCTAAAGTAAATGTATTTAAAGAAAGAAAGTTCTTAAAATGATGGTCAGAAATCAACAAAAGGAATTATGGTGGACAGTTACAGCACATCGTGTGGATTTTGCGAGAAGCCTCTTCAGACCAATCCACACTGGCACAGTGGCTGTATTTTGGAAAATATTTATTGACTACAACAGTAGGTAACATCTGAACCCTAAGAGATTTAGAAATCATCAGTTGTTATTAATAGCTAAAACAAAGAATGTGAATGAAATCACTGGAAAATGTAACATGAGAGTGAGGGCCAAGCATGAACACTTGAATATCCCCAATGTTTAAAGTCAGGACGGAATATAAAGAAATCATTAAAGGGATAGAAAATGAATAATTAAAGAGAACCAGCAGGGTGTGTTGTTGGTGAAGCCAAAGCAGTAAGAATTTAGAGCAGAGATTCCTGGTTAAACATAGCTGAGAAGTGTAGGCACCTAAGGATCATCAACTATCCATTGATTTGGCGTGAGAAGTTTGAATGGAATGGTGTGAGGATAACACAGATTGCAAGAGACTGAGGAGTGACAGGGAGAAATGAAAATGTGGATGGAAAGAGCCATTGCTTTACACGATCCCCAAAATGAAGAGCCATGTGGACATTGTTAATAAGCTTTTATTTAAAAAGAACCTGGCTTGCTTAATTATAGAGGTTTACTTGTATCTTCAGAACTGACCTGCTTGGGCTTCCAGGATGGGAAATAGTCACATCTGACCCTTTGGATTGAGGAAATATCCAAATAACAGAGCATTCTAACCTTGATTCTTCTTTAATTAATTAAAAACATTGTTTAGTACTTAAAGAAATAAGTACTTTTGAAACTTTCTTCATAGCAATTCCTGACCCTATCTAAATTATAGTGTAAAATCTCCACACAAGAATCAGGTCTGTCAGGTTCAAGGATAATGAGTTCAAGAAAAAGAGAGGCATCTCTTCCTTTTAAAAACAAGCTTTGGGGCTAATGAGTCGAGTTCAGCAAAGCAACCACCACAGAGGCAAGAAGGGGTCTCTTGATCTGCTTCCACAAACACTAAGTTTTATATATTCTTTGGATAAACAGAGACAATGATCAATAAACTTTAGCTCTGCAATGTGGTCAGAAGGCTCTGCACAAACAGTGAAACACACTGGAGGTGTTGGAAGGCATATCCTGCCCTTATTAAACAATCACAACTTCAAAGTTGTTCATGTAGATCAGCTATAAAAATGCAAAGGAAAATATTTCAGGATGGGAAATAATCACATCTGACCCTTTGGATTGAGGAAATATTCAAATAACAGAGCATTCTAACCTTGATTCTTCTTTAATTAATTAAAAACATTGTTAATTAAAAATATTTCAGTGGTTATTATTCTATTTTCTATACTATTATTCTATTTCACAAAGCCAAGAGTCTTAGGCTATCGCAACATCATAGTGTTTTCAAACTTTATCTTAGCATGAATTAAATTGTTCACATTATAAATATATATCATATTTTTAAAAGCTTGAATACTGTGGTCGAAGCTGGGTGAGATTGAGCCCAAGTTACCTTCTTGAAATGCAAGAAAAGTGGCCCACAACCCTGGCTGCATATTAGAATCACCTACAGACAAATTCTAATGCATTTAGGGATCCTGATTTAAGTAATCTAGGAAGAGGAACTCTGCCCCCTCTCCCTGACTCCATTATGCAGTGAGGGTTAAGAACTGCTACCCTAGAGAAAGACTACTTATGGGAAGCTCAATTTTACTAAAGAAGATCCTACTTACAATAAGGTTACTGTCAAGCCAACAGTTAGGGAATACTTGACAGTGAGTTGATCAAATATCTTTGTTAATGAGAGTTGGCAAATTTACCAATGAAAATCCATTCTACATGGAATTAGAAGAAAATAATATACACATTACAAAAGTCAGACTGAACATCTCAGTCAGCCAACATTTACCCAGAAATCATTTCTGGAGAGTCAATTATGTGGCTCTTATGTAGTTTGAGCTTAGAGGAATATATAAATTATGTTTCTCATCTTTACTCTTAAATAACTGAAAATCTTCTATGGGAGATAGACTGTATGATATAAAGTCAAATCTAAGAATCAGGAAGCATTGGAGGGTATTACACTATCTTGAAGTCATTGTAACTTTAGTGAATTAAAGATGGTCACAAATTCTAGCTATGCCTTCCATCAAAAAGTAGTATTTATTTTCCTCTCCCTTTACATCTTGGCTGGCCTTGTAACTTTTTTTGACTAGAAAATGCAGCAGAAGTAATACTGTGTTATTTGTAGATCTAAGCTTTAAGGCCCAAGTTTTAAGGAACTTAGCAGCTTCTGTCTTTGTTCGCTTATAGCCTTCAGCCACCATGTGAGGTGGCCCAGCTACCTTGCTGGAATAAACACATGGAGAGAGAGATGCCTGGCTGTTCCAGCCATTTCAATAAAGTGCTAGATACGTAAACAAAGGCATGTTGAAATGTAGCCTTGAAACTACCGTGTGGGGAAACCCAAGTTATCCATGTGGAGAAACCACAGGAGAACTAAGGCACGATGGCCCACAGCCCCAGCTCAGTTGCCGGATGAATACAGTCTCATGACTAACGGGTGAGAACGGTAGAAGAATCATTTAGTCAACCCAGAGAATCATGAGAAAAAAAATGTAAAATTTTAAAGTCACTACAATTTAGGGTTGTTTTTTACACTGCAATATATAAGTGTCATAGCAATTGGTAACTAGAAGTGAAGTGTGGCCCTAAAGAAAATCTAAAACATATAGAATTGCTTTTGTACGAAGTAGCAGTGGAAGCTGGACGGGTGGCAAGGAGACTAGTAGAGGAAGTTTGAACAGTGAAGTACTTGCTATTGGAAACTGGAGAAGACAGCACTCATATTATGTAGTACCAAACTGTTTGATAGAAAATGCAACAATGAATTTATGGGTCTGAATAAGGAGATTTCCAGACAAAATGTTGAAAGTGAAAGTTGGTTTCTTAATTTAGCCAAGTATGATAAAGTGTGGGATGACAGAAATGAGTCCAAGAAGAGTCTGTTTCTTTTAAACAGAATTTAGAGAGAATGTCACTTGCTCTGGACTTGCTAAGTTGGAAAATTCCTAACTTCTCCATGTGTCAAAAAATTCTTAAAGTAAGAAATGGTCTCAGGGTAAAGATCAAATTGAGGATATTGACAGTAAAACAGACCTAAGCAAAGATCAAATAAAGACAGTATGACCCTGATTTGTGGTTGTGCAAACCTTTGTTAAGACTTCAGAAAGATGTAAAAATCTTAAGAGCATTGCTCTACAGCAGGGGTGTCAAACTTAATTAAAACACGGGTCATTTGGTGCAACAGGCAAGATTCACGCGGGCCACATCACAGTTACAAACGTGGCCGGAACTGAGTCAGCGCGTTTATACACGCCCACAGGCCCCAGGAAAGGCACTGGGCCACGTGTATCCTTGTCTTTAGTAGTTAAAGGGTTAACGAGGGAATTGTGTGTATGATATTGCCTCGATCTCCCCTAAGTGCTATTTTCTTCAAAACAATGTTTTCTATTTTCATTTTATTTCAGAGCATCGTGGGCCACAAAAAATTACCTCGGGGGCCACATGCGGCCTGCGGGCCGCCAGTTTGACACCCCTGCTCTACAGCACTCTGACTTGAAGTAGAGGTGCCAGTCTTGAAGAAGTTTGTGGGTGTGGCTATTTAATGAAGTGAATTTAAAATTTGATTCATAAAAAGATACAAAATTTTAAAGAGAACTGTACTGGCAAAAGTACCACCAATTTGGACTAAAAGGAACAAAGGCAGTACAAAATAAAATGAGGCTTCTGGGTTTTAAAATTTATATAGGCAGGGGAAGCTGAGATGGCTCAGTGGGTTAAGTGCTTGTCTTGCATCCCCGGGGTCCAAGGATCGAATCCTGGCCCCAGCCTGTGTGGACCCACATGCTGAACTGGTGTGTGGCCCCTATTATGGTTCACACCGAGGCGAGCTTCCCAGGTGTGAGTCTCCTGGTTCAGCACCCCATGGGAGTGTACCTCCCATGCAGGAAGCCCCCAACCCAGTTCCTGCCCTGCACAGCCCCCCTGCACACCTTTGTAAAATGAAACTATGGCAAAAACTGATGAAGTACAACTACAGAGACTGCTCTGGGCCCTCCCTCCCCCTTCTCTCTGTCTCTGTCAAAAACAATAAAATAAATCTTAATAAATAATTTTATATAGGCAGAAGCCAGACCAAAAACAAAACACAATGAAATACAACTCAAAAACAACTCAGGGGGGAAGCCGGAATGGCTCAGTGGGTTAAGTGCTCACTTTGCAGCCCTGGAGACTGAGGATCGAATCACGGCTCTGGCCCATGCGGACCCACATGCTGAACTGGGGTGTGCTTCCAGTCCAGTTCTTGCTGGGGCCTACGTGGGAGGCTCCCAGCCCAGTTCCTGCCCTGCGCAGCCCTGTGCCCACCTGTGGAGTGAAACTATATGGACAACTAATGCTGTCAACTATGGAGACTGCTCTGGGCCCTCCTCCTTCTTTCTGTCTCTCTCTCTGTCTGTCTCTCTGTCAAAAAACAATAAAAATAAATCTTAAAACAAAAAACAACTCAGCTATTAACTTGGGGCTTATCTTATGACAAAGAATGGAGTTCTCAGGAGACAGAGCCAAGATTCAGAGTGTAGAGCCAGGAACTTTCAAAAACAGTGGGTTGGAAAGACTGTGAGAGAGCAAACTGGATCCTCTTCATGGGACATTCCCTGCACTATAGTAGGAAAGCCTGACAACTTGTGCCCTGTGGATTTCAAAAGTACTATGGATCAAGGACTGCTGTGTGCTGCCTTTCCTTCCCTTTTTGAATGGTACTGCCCAGTACTTATTGTTATTATTTTTTAAAGATTTATTTTTTATTGTTTTTGACAGAGAGAGAGAGAGAGAGATACAGAGACATAGACAGAGAGAAGGGGGAGGGCCCAGAACAGTCCCCACAGCTGCACATCACTAGTTTTTCCACATAGTTTCACTCCACAGGTGGGAGTGGGGCTGCACAGAGCAGGAACTGGACCGGGGTCTCACCCCGGTGAGAACCAAACTGAGGGCACTCCCCAGTTCAGCATATGGGTCCACACGGGCTGGAGCCGGATTCGATCCTTGGTCCCCAGGGCTGCAAAGTGAGCACTTAACCCACCAAGCAGTCCTGGCTTCCCCTACTTATTTTTTTAATGTACAGATTTTTAGGTAGAGAGGGACAGCATTGCCTGCACCCAGGGACCTACACCTTAGGAGCCTAAATTCACTCCGTAGATACTTATCAAGTACCTATCATGAGTATCTGAATAATCCAAGGAGAAAAGACTTATCACCAGTTTCTAAGGAAAGATGTGATTTGAACACCTAAATAATCCAAATATTAATCAATTTCAGAGCTTAAGTAGCTCTGAACATTACAGAGGTATTCCCCTCCTCTTCTATTTTCTAGGAGAGATTATGTAGGATTGATGTTAATTCTTTATTAAAAATTTGGTAGAATTCTCCAGTAAAACTATTTGTAGCTGGACACTATTTTTTGGAGCTTTGAAATTATAAATTGAATTTTCTTAATATTTACAGGACAATTCAACTTGTAATTTTCATAATGGGTGAGTTGTGGTAATTTGCACTTTTCATGGAATTTGTGTATTTTATCTAAGTTGTCAGATTTGTGTGTAGTATTTTGTAGTATCCCCTTATAATCCTTTTGTTATGTGTAGTGATACCTCCTACTTCGTTTTTTATATTAATATTAATCATTTGTCTTCTCTTTTCTTGTAAGTCTTGCCTGAATTTGTTTGCCAATTTTATTGGTCTTTTTAAAGCACCAACCTTTTTTATTGTTAAACTTCTTGGGGTGACGTTGGTTAGTAAAAATTACATAGGTTCCAGGTGTGCAAGTCTATAATACATCATCTATGTGCTGCATTTAAAGCACCAACTTTTTTTTTTTAAGATTTATTTTTATTGATTTTTGACAGAGAGAAACAGAGACAGAGAGAGACAGAGAGAAGGGGGAGGGCCTAGAGCAGTCTCCATAGTTGACATCAGTTTTCCATATAGTTTCACTCCACAGGTGGGCACAGGGCTGCGCAGGGCAGGAACTGGGCCAGGAGCCTCCCACATAGGCCCCAGCAAGAACTGAACTGGGGGCACACCCCAGCTCAGCATGTGGGTCCGCATGGGCCGGGGCCAGGATTCGATCCTCGGTCCTCGGGGCTTCAAAGCGAGCAGAAAGCACCAACTTTTGATTCATCAATATTCTCTCTTGTTTTTCTGTTTTCAATTTTATTGATTTCTGTTCTTAACTTTATTATTTTCTTTCTTCTTCTTGCTTTGGAATTATTTTGCCCTTATTTGTCTAGTTTCTTGAGGCCTTTTAGTCTATGGAAAAATACTACTTCAGATTCTCATATATGTTTGTGTGTTGTTAAATATAGTATGTGTGTGTGTGTATGTGTATATATACATATATATATGATATGTTTATCTAATAGTTATGTACTTTTATATAGTACATAAAACATGCTTCCCTCATGTTTATGTGAATTTATCAGAGTGCATCTAAAAACAATGAAAACACTCACAAAATATGTGTGGATTGAAAAAAAAAAGGCATCGAACAATCAATACTAGCTGACATATCCCCAGTGTGCTTAGAAAGGCCAATCAAGATGAATTAGAGCACTAATAGGATAAGGTCATCAATGCTTTTTCCTGCTGCTCTAAAATTTTCCCTTAAGCAGTAAGGTAGCAGTGGAAAATCCCCAGCATGAAGGTTCATGGAAGAAGTGTGGCAAATATGTACTGGTCACTACACTTATCTTTCAATGCTATGTTTCCATTAATAAACGATTCTCAGAATAACAAAGAAGGTTGAGAAGAAAGAGAAAAGGAGGGGGAGAGGAGATGGGGAAAGAGGAGGAAGATGAAAATGGAAAATAATAGAAAATTTCAGTGTGAAACTTTTGTTTCAGTTAGATATGTTTTTCTTACTCAGTTGAAGTCAAAAGAAGTTTGACAACTACTGTTTCGGAGCATGCAATTAACACTTTCTAAGAGGTTTTTTTGAAGCATGATTGTACAACTCTGACCATAGCAAGCTTATGAGTAGCGAGTGACTTGTTCCTTCATGCATTTAACACCTTAATTCTTTGTGTCTTCCCTGCCTCTTCTTCCCAGCCTTTAGGTATCTATCTCCTGCTGACTATAGTCTGCTTGATTCTGCTACTCCCTCTCCATTTCTCTTTGAGCTGTCAACCACATAGAACTGAGTAGCCTCCTAAGAAATGCCTTCTATTTTCCCCTATCTCCCAAAATGCACTCTGAAAAGATATCCTTAATGCCAAATTTCACCTTTCCTGCTAGCCAGCCAAATTCATCACTTTGTAGAAGTGTTTTTGTTGGCCACGACTTCCTCGAAACCCTTTCCTCCCTCCTTTCTGATCTACTCTCCCGACTGCCTTTCTTCCTTTACTTCATCAGTGCTCCTTCCTTTTGTCCCTTGAAACTGGGGAAATATCTACAGAACCCAGCTGTCCTCACTCTGCTCTCTTCTCTTGCCATCTCTGTCTTTTTGTTTCTCTGTCTCGTCCTCTCTCCCCCACTCCTTCTATTCTGAGAGCTTAAATCTCCCTCATAGATACCGTTATCATCACCTTTATGTGTTTCCAGTTCTGTTCTCTCACTCCTACCCTGGATTTCACTCTTGGAAGTCTTGAACTCAGTATGTCTGAAATAAGATGAATCATTTCCTCACTCAAAAAAGAGTTTTCCCTCCCAGTTTCTCTATCTCTGTAAAGGATACATCTCTTCCATTGATCCAGACAGGCATTATTGAAGTCATCGTTTCTTCTTTGCCATCTTTATCCTTCACATCTTCCTAAGAACAGCCCCATGTCATGATGCAGGGAGTCGCTTCCACCTGCGATTTGTTTGGCCCACTTGTTTGGTAGAGTGAAGACAACTGAGAGGGCATGAGTGTATCAGTCCGCCTTTTTCTCAGGTAGACTAAAATTAAATTTCTGGGGTTTATTTCTTTTTTAAAGATTTATTTTTATTGTGTTTCTTTTTTTAAGATTTATTTTTATTGTGTATGTGTTTTGTTTTGTTTTATTTTTTGACAGAGAGAGAGAGAGAGACAGAGAGCAACAGAGAGAAGTGGGAGGGCCCGGAGCAGTCTACATAGTTGTATGTCATCAGTTTTCAATATAGTTTCACTCCACAGGTGGGCGCAGGGCTGCACAGGGCCAGGAACCGGGTTGGGGCCTCTGGCACGTGCCCTGGCAAGAACTGAACTGGGGGCACACTTCAGTTCAGCACATGGGGCCTAACAGGCAGGGGCCTCACAGGCCAAGGCCGGGATTTGATCCTCGGACCCCAGGGCTGCAAAGTGAGTGTTCAATGCGTTAAGCCATCTCAGCATTCCCGTTTATATCTTTAAAGTTATTTTTAAGTTCCAGGTGTAAAATTTATTATTTTTAATGAGAAAAGCACCAGTTTTTTTTTTTCTTTCAGCATTAAGTTTTAAAATTAAACATGTAAATTATTACTCTCCATTTAAGAAACTTTTGACAATGCATCTAAAGTGACATGAAAACATGTCTACCATTTGACATAGAAATCAAACTTCTAAGAAAAGAAAAGGCCAGAATCCAAAGGTGTTCATGTAGATGAATAGAAAGTAAACTAACAGGGGAAGCCGGGATGGCTCAGTGGGTTAAGCGCTCACTTTGCAGCGCCAGGGACCGAGGATCGAATCCCAGACCCGGCCCTTGTGGACCCATGTGCTGAACTGGGAAGTACCCCAGTTCAGTTCTCTCTCTGTCTCTGTATCTCTCTCTCTCTCTCTCTTTCTCTCTGTCAAAAACAATTAAAAAAATTATATATATATTTTTTAAAGTAAATACTTAAAAAAAAAGTAAGTAAACTAACAGTTAAACAGTAGGAGAATAACTTGGTAAATTACACAGGAGAAGTGATTAATTTCATTATATATAATGTAGAAATTATAATTGCAAAAATTAAGTAGTAACCTGAAATTGTACAGAAAAAAATAATGTTTCTGCTATGATTAGAGCTAAGTTAAAATTAGGCATGCATTTTGTCAAGACCTGAAAAGAAATTTGAAAAAATAGTTTATTTTAAGATGGTAGAATTTGAATAATTTTTAAAATTTTATTTTTATTTCTTCATTTATTTCAAAAGGTATGGTATGAGCTGTGGCTTCTTAACTTTTTTGACTATGAAAAATGCATTTTATAATTCCTAGTAAGTATACATGCCTACACACAAACACACACATACACACTCATGCAGTAATGTATATATATATAAACAATATTTTATTATAATGTATATATAAACTATATTTCATTATAAGATACATAATTTTTTACATTTTACCTTTAATATCTCTAAAATCATGATGCATGTTACAGTTGAAGGATCTTACATTTATAATTGTCAGCCGTTTTTCTTTTTAGAGGTACATAAATTAATGATGCCTCATAATTAATTGTTTTATTTTAAAATTAATTAATTAATTAATTTTTTAAAGTTTAGGTTTTTTTGTTTTGTTTTCTTTGACAGAGAGAGATACAGAGACAGAGACAGAGATATATAGAGACAGAGACAGAGAGAGAACTGAACTGGGGGAGCTCCCAGTTCAGCATAGGGGTCTGCACAGGCCGGGGCCAGGATTTGATCCCCAGTCCCCGGCGCTGCCAAGTGAGCTCTTAACCCACTGAGCCATCCCGGCTTCCCCAGTTAACGGTTTTAGATTTGACAAAATATGGCAAAAACTAACTTTCATGAAACAATATGTGATATATTATGATATTTTTCTCTTCTTTTTTGTTATATTTTGTATCTTTAAAATTTTTTTAATATTAGAAGCAATTTACTGAATGGAGTTTTACAACTTAGTAATGCAGGAGTTGTCAAACTATGGTCATGAGCTAAGAATGGTTTTTAAATACTTGGAAAAGAGAAAAAGAAGTATACTTTGTGATATACAATAATTAAAAGAAATTCAAATTTCAGTGTCATAAAATTTTCTTGGAACCCAGCCAGTTATTTGTTCATATATTGTCTGTGACTACTTTTATACAACAAAGGCAGATTTGAATGGTGACAAAGACCATATGGTCACGAAACCTAGAATATTTACCATGTTGTCCTTCACAAAAAAAAAAAGTTTATAGACCTGCACTAATGGATGACAATTCACTATTTAAAACACTTCTAATGTAGTGGCAGAAGCTCAGAGATAGAAGACTGAATCTAAATTCTGGCTCTATCATTATTACTACCTTTGCATTTATAAATGGATAAAATACCCACCCTATAGTGCTGTGAATTTTGTGTGATCATTTATCTGGAATGCTTAGCCTGTGGAAGGTGGTTGACAAATCTTAAGTTTTTTTTTCCTCTTTCCTTTTAAATTTTGTTTCAGTCATAACCCCCACTCTTCCCCATCTAGGTCAGTGATGATTAATACCATGCCACGACCCCTTCCCAGGGCAGTCCTGGGGGCAAAGTCCAAAGTGATCTTCTCCAATTGTGAAATTTTTGAAGTTTCATGTTTTATCCTAAAAATTCAGGGGCGTTTTTCCTTCCATTCCAAAGTATATCTATGCTGGTTTCAATATAGATGTAATTTTTAGATGGAATGAAATGGATACTTCTGGAAGATTTACCATGCTTGTCTTGGGCTTTGCATACATCTCTTCTCACCATCAGGTATCTATAGTTCTCAGTTGGAGAAGCACAGGTTTAAGCAATGAGATTTGTTGTTGTTTTAAGATCTTTCTTTCCCAGAATTCACCTTTGTCATTTAGTTGTAGTTAAATAAGAGTGAAGAGAAGTTGTTTTTAAAGGAGGCTATTTGAGTTGAGCTCAGAATGGAAGGCACAAGTACCTAGGAAGAATCATTAAAACCAAAGATCAATCCTGTGCTAACAGGTGCAAAGCTGATTTCTTCCAGAGTTCCCTGAAATGGTTAGGATTAGTGGGATTTACTCAGCGGATAAAGCTCACAAGAGACTCATGTCAGAGGCTAATTTAATACCTTGCAAAGAGAAATTGTCAAGTGCACTGGAACAATATCATTGCTTTTTCTCCCTACAGGTAAAGTTATATAGAAAGCCAAATCATAGCCAGAAGGCTTCTTGCTGAGCATAGAAACAAAGTAGTAGCTGAATGAATCTTAATGGCTATTGTATCAAACTCAAAAGGCTTAGCATCTCTATCTCCATCCCAGGTAGGTACAATCAAACCCAAATACTCAGGTTCATCAGTCAGAGTCACCTATAGCCTGTGAGAAAGGTAGCTGACACATCTTAATCTTGGGCCTTTTCCCTTTTCTTGACTCTATGCCACCACTCCCATCCCCACTTTCCTATCATGTACATTTCTATTTACTCATTCTTTCTTCGGATGTTAAAACCATTGGTTAGCCTACAGTGGTATTTTTCAAAATGTATCCCATAGAATTGGGAAATTTGGAGTTAAGTGAAGTTAAACAGTTTATTCTCAGAGTCTTTATGTATTAATATGAATCATGAACATCCAAGAAGGGAATCTACTATGTGGCATGCCTCAGACTTATTTGAGCACCTTGTATTTCTCAGAGCATCTCTCAGGACTAATAGAAGAAGAAAATGCTGGGCTCCAGCTCTCTTCCATTCATATTTTTTTCAGTCTTGATAACATTATGTCTGATTCCTACATTCCACCTAAAGAAATCCTACCTTGTTAGAGTGACTTCTTCAGGAAGATAATCTTACTTGGCTTATATTGAATCTATTTGCTTAAAATTTTAAACTATAATAGAGTCACCTAACATACTAACATATCCATTTATACACACACACGTGCACGCACACACACACACACACACACACACACACACATACACACTTGTTCGTAGTAATGACACATTTGAAAAATAAATTGGCTAAAGAAAGGATTATCCATATTCCTACCATCCTAATTTAACTATGTGCAAAAAGTCTAAGGTCTTATTGTGTATGCTTTTAGAGTTTTCCTTCAGTAAACAAAATTTTTAAAATCCTATCTCAATCATTTATTTAAAAAAATAATTAAAACCAAAGTATTTAGTTTTTATTATTTTGACATTCATGTCTTGCTTTAAAATAATCAATTTAGAAGTAACTTCAAAGAGATTGTCTAATCTTTTTCCATACATATAGAAATTATGGTGCCTAATCCACATGCAATATGATTACCTGCTATGTTTCCAAGAGAAACTGGATAACTTTCTTATGGGAGGTGGTCCTATAATTAATTGTAAGATGCTTAGCAATTTACTGCCAACAGTTATTCTTTCTTGTGTCTGTCTGTCTTCTTTCCTACAATGGCTATCTTCTTTCTTGTTGTATTTGGGAAAAGGGGAATATGTTTCAAATCTATATCTAAGTTAAGATATAACTTAGCTTCTTCGTTCTCTAGCTCCTACCCACTACTCCTTGGATCATCTTGGGCCTCTGCTTATTTCACTGTTGCTCACTGCCTAGAATTCTGGGATGCAGTGCTAACTGACTTCACCAGGGTTGGGCAGGTAGAAAAGGCTACATTCCATTATTATTATGCAATAGAATTTTACTGGAAGTATAAAAAAACAAGGAAGAAAAATTTTAGTTCAGCACGAAACAGGAAACAAATTGAAATTTGCAATTTTATTAGACATCACTCTTCTTATAAAACTAATGACTTTCTTATCATTGGGAATTTCTGAAGCCAGGCCTGCTGCTATGTTGCTGGGAGCTGCCTCTCCTTTCTAAATCTACATAGATGTGAACATAATACCCCCAAGTGACTGTTGCTTTCTAGCGCCCAGCAGTTTAGTCATCTAACCAACCCAGTGGTTCTCAACTGAGGACAACTTTACCTCACACCCCCAGGGGTCATTTGTGAATGTCTGGAGACATTTTTGATAGTCATGATGGGTAGGGAAGTTCTACTGGCATCTAGTGGTAGAAGCCATAGGGATGCTGCTAAACAATGTACAGGACCACCCCCCATAACAAAGGGTTATCCAGCCTAAAATGTTAGTAGTGTAGACATTGAGAAATCCTGATCTAACTTCTGATCCAACCGGACTAGGATCAGGGCATAAGTCTGCAAATCCAGATTCTGCTTAATGAGTTGTGCCAAACAATGGGCCATTTACTCCAAGACTCCACTCCTAGCAACATAATCAACAAACTTAAAAAAAAAAAAGTCCTTATTTAATTTTGAACAGAGTTATTATGCCTAACAATTTTTAAAAAGAGAATCAGTAAAAACATTTATATTTCTGTTCAGAAAAATGTCCCTTCCCTTAAGGTTGGAGCTATTTTATTCCAGTTACAATTATGTGTAAACTACTTTTCTTCTATGTGAGCATAAACACTCTAATTTCTGAAACTTTGCTAATAGAAGTACTGAGTTGAACATTCTCATGGTGGTAAAAAAATACAAACCATACCCATGGCTAGATGACTCTGCAGGTGCAGAAGGCAGAAGACTAGTGTTGTGGCTAAAAAATAGCTTATTTTTGTAGTTAATTTTATTTGGGTATTGTACATGTTTTATCAGGATAATTACCTTATTGTATCATAATTTCCCAGGGAACCTATTTGACTCCAAAACTCCATTTGCCACACCTCTCTTAATCTGTAAAATCCTTAAAAGTTTCCCAATCCCAGCACAGTGCTGGGTTCAGAAAGGAACCTCCTCAACTGTCTGCTGAATAAATACATGAATAATTGCTCAGTATAATCAGGTAGAAATGAAATAACATAGTTAAGTTTAGGTTCAGGTATAAAGAAGGACTTGCATTAATTATGCAAATGTAGAAAAGATACATCATTAAAGTTCCAGTCACATGAATGCAAAGTTTCACAATACTAATCCCTTTAGTGTAGAGAGAATAATTTTTAAAAGGGATTTCTGTTTAATCTAGTTCCTCTGGTCTCATTTACTCAGAGAAACAAAACATCAATTCTGAAATTGTATGTATATATAAAAGTGCATTTGAACTGTATTTGGAACTTGTAAGGATCTCAAATTTGACTGTGTATCAAAAACACATGGGGAGCTATTAAAAATGGAGTTCCAGTCCCCAGAGATTCTGAATAATATGATGTGAGGCCCAGAAAATTGTTATTTTTAAATAGACACATCTGTGATTCTGAGGCAATTCATTTTGAGAGATGTTCGTTACAATAGTTCATAAACTAAGGTATGCCTTTGTGTTATTGGGAAATTCTTCTAAGAGAAACAACACAACAATAGTAATGCACATTCTCAGACCTCAGCCTAGTGGTGTTTATTCCCAGTCAGCAGTAAAATATGACTCTTAGGAGGACTGTGGCTAGAATTCCTTAAGTAGCACCCAACTATGGTCTGAATCTATCATGTTCTGGATTAGAGAGGGGATAACTCCATCCACAGGCTAACTTAAGTGTCCAAGCTTAGGGGAAAGCGGCAGCAGAGAAGCAGAGTGAATTAAAATATGATGTGAAGGCAGAAGGTGACTTCCTAAAGGAACACTTCTAAGTGGCTTTGTAGAAAGGTTGCCGTCACTGTTGATCAATTTTAGTTAGTTTTATTTCAAAATACAAGGTTTTACTTGGGCTTCATAAAATGTTTTATTCATATTACTCCTATGTTCAGAAGTCATCAAGGCATTTAATGAAATGAAATGAAAAAGAGAATGGAGGAAAGTTTCCCTCCAGGGAGGTGAAACATGACTAAAAATAGTCCATGTAGGCTATGACAACAGGAGCCCAGAACAAGTTCTGTGGTCCCTACCCGGCTAAGTGCGAACAATGCCGAGGAAGGTGAGACACCAGCCCAAGCCTAACTCATCAAGAGTAGATCTGTCAGACTGCTAAGCGACCTGGGTCCTTAAACTCTGCAAGATTCCCCAGGACAGGAAACAAGTGCACAAGGACCACTTCCTAACCGACAGTTCATTATTTACACTTGCACTTCACACTCCTCAATGAGTGTAAACACCAAAGAGCAGGGACTTTGGTTCTGCTCACCGCTGTCTCTTCATTTTTTAAAATTGCCCAAAGATGTAAGTTCTTGATGTTTTGAATAAAAGAACATATAAACACACACCAAGGCCCACATCTCAGCATCTCACAGGCAGGAAGAGATGTGTTGTCCCTAGCAACAGGCAGTCGGTTTTCAGAGGAACAGCTGGAAAAATAGTAAAAAGACCACAGTCTTCTGGGAATCTTTGTTTTTCATATTTCTGGTACAAACACACTTTATTTGATAAACACTGAATTCTGGTAATTATAGGTAGATTATATGAATGCGTGTATAAGTTTAAAGGGACAGAAGTGGTGATGTGTGCTAAGGGCAAAGGAAAATAGCAAATTGCTATATTAGAAAGTGTTCATGTTTTTGATTTTGAGCAAGGTAAACATCAGAGTAATAGTACCTGAAAAGTGAATTTTACAAAACACTAGACAAAAGGTGATGATTCATTCATATACTTCATCTTTTATTCACACAAACACACACATGTGTGTGTGTGGAGGGGGAGTGTAAATTTGTGAAGTGATGGATGTGTTAACTCAATGAGGGAAGCCCTTTCATAATATATGTGTGTATATATATATATATATATATATATATATATATATATTGAATCATCATGTAGTACATTTTACATATCTTACAGTTTAATCTGTCAATTATACCTCAGGAAAGCTGGAAAACAAACAAGCAAAAACAAATACTTCATTTTCAGAGATTATTACTGGTACCTGTCTTAGAATGGATTTTTAAGATTTCTTTGAGTAGGTAGGTGTGTAGAAAATTTTTCAAACGAAATGAGAATTATATGGTCAAAAATATTTTTAAGGGCTGAAGACACCATTTGTGTAAACCTCTTCCTTTGGCACTAAAAATTAATTAGTTAAAATTTTTTTTTCATGAATCTTTGTATTTCCTGGCTAGCACCCTGAGAAAGATGGAGAAAAAGGTATGGCCCAATCCCAAGAATAAGGCAGTGTGTATTTCAAGCTGTGTAGAATTCCTGCTTTATTTTATGTTCTTTTTTAGTTTATTATTTACAACCCAATTTATTGCATTTTTCTGATAACAGAAACACTGGCATTTATACAGCCTTGCAAATTAAGACAAAGATAAAAATTGTGCTTATTTTTCCAGGAAAAGAAAATATCTAGAAAAAGTATACTTAATGATATTAAAGATGTAAGAAAAACATTAAATAAAACTATTTGATTATCAAAATTTAGCAGGTGACATTAATGTGTGAACACATACTCTTGGTAATATTACTTTGATGTTTACCATGTAGGTCTATGATACATTTTGAGTTAATCTTTACATATGATGAAAGGTATAGATCCAAGTTCAATTTTTTTATACCTATGTATATCAAAATGTTTAGTACCATTTGTTGAAAAGACTATCCTTTTCCCCACTGAATTGCCTTTGCACCTTTGTCAAAAATCAATTATATCTGTGTGTACTTGGGGGTCCTTTATTCTTTTTCATTGATTGATTTATTACTTTTTTGTTCTCTTGATGTCAACATCTTACCGTCTTGATTGCTTTAACTTTTAATGTTTTGATACCAAATAGTATTAATTCTTTAATTTTGTTCTTTCTTAAAATTATTTTGACTAGACTGGGTCCAATGCATTTTCATATGAATTAAAAAAAAAAGGATATCAATTTCTGTTAAAAATCCAACTGAAATTTTGATTGGCATTGTTTGCTCTATAGATCAATTTGGAGACAATTGAAATCTTAACAATATCGGGTCTTCCAATCCATGAACACAATATGTATCTCCATTAATTTAGGTCTTCAATTTTTCTGAGCCAGGTTTTACAGTTTTTAATATATAAGCTCTTCACATCTTTTGTCAGATTTATACCTGAGTATTTCATATTTCTTGATGCTGTTATAAATGGTATTGTCTTATTTCCATAGTTGATTGTTACCACTATATAGGAGTAAAATTTAAATTTTTTATCAACTTTATATTCTGCCATCTTGTTAAACTAATTCACTCAAATAGTTTATTTTGAAGATTCCATCAGATTTTCCACATAGATAATGATGTCATTTGAGAAAAAAAAATGTTTACTTTAGTCTTTCAATTCGGATGAATTTTATTCCTTTGCTTGCCCTATTGCACTGATTAAGATATCCAGAATAGTGTTGAATAGAACCATAAGAGTGGACATCTTTTTCTTGTTTCTAATCTTCAAGAGAAATCATTTAGTCTTTTACAAGTAAGTATAATGTCAGATGTAGGGGAGAGGAAGGGGAGGAAGAGGGAGAGGGAGAGGAAGAGAGAGGGGCAGGGAGGACGGGAGAGAGAAAAGAAGGGAACGGAAGGGAAGGGAAAAAAGAAAGAGCGAGAAAGAGAGGGAGAGAGAGAAGAAAGAAAAGGGGAAGAGAGAGGAAGGAAGGGGAAGGGAAGGGAAGATAAGATTTGGTATAAAACAAGTCTTATAAAAAGACATTAAGAGGCAGCAAAATATTTTTTCTGAGAAAAAAGATTTGTGTAGAGTTTTTCATGAAGCTAAATTTATTTCATTTAAATGGTAATTGCTTATGCTGAGGTGATATATTTGCTACTTCTTTTTGTGTGTTAAAAAGACTTTAATTTGATTTTTTTTTTTTTTCTACTTTGCAAAGTTAAAGATTGGTATCTCTTCCAACTTAAAAAAAAATACTGACCTAATCAAATTCTGAAGTCTGGAAAAGAATCACAAATTTTAGGGCTAAGAGCAGATGAACTAACCTCAGGTGGTTGAGAAATAATTGATTTCTGAGGTGACAGGTAAAAAAATTATGAGTTCTTTGAAAGTTGTCATTATATCTTTATTTATCATTTATGTCAGTGCCCAGCACGTAGTTAGTTGGTGCTCAATATGTGCTTATCAAATGAGTAGACTTGGTGCTGTACCAAGGACTGCTACTCTGGCAGGTCCAGGAATTTTCCAGTGCAGACTTCTTAATTGATCTGCTTCATTAAAAGAGAAACAGTAGGACTAATTGGCTTTGACACAGGCTAATTTTTCCAGGTTACTGACATGGCTTTCAAACAGCCATGGTAAAGGACCCGAGGCAAGCCCCTAGTCAGATGGCAGGATCGTGGATAATGACAACACACAGAAGAAAGAGTAGCATTAAGTGGTGAATCTGTCAGGATTTTGGAACATAGATACAAAATTGACAAAGAATTAACCAGGAAGGCACCTGCTTTGTGTGTTACAACCGTGGCTGCTCATTAGAATCACTTGAATTGCTCTGTTTGCAATTCTAGAATTTAAATTCTAGAATTTAAATGACATAGCCAGTGCATTATGCATGTTACAATTAGATGTACATTTATTCACATTCAAGGCTAATATAATATAATAATATTGCAATTATTCCTCAGCTACCCACTCTTTCCAGTAGGTAAATGGATTTCCGTCCTTGACACTGGCAATGTCATGGACTTTAATTCTGGAATTGCAAACAGTAGTTCTATTTTTATAAAAAGATTTAATAAGATTCAATTAAAAAATTAGTACAAACTAAAATATGAAGAAAAAGAAGAAAATAGAAAGTTGGTACTATGAGGGAATCATGATTTCATGATAAAAGAATCTTCTGCATTCACACTATTTGAAGGGAAGGATTTACTAGGTTAACTACTTTGATTTGTTTCCTTCTGACGTGTTTTCACTGCTAAAATTCTCCTTGTGCTCCCAGGCAGCCGCAGAGGAAGCACAGCCCACAAACTTTCAGGGCTTTGGACAAAATGCCTTTTGTTTAGAATACCTAAGGGAGTGGAGAAGCTTTCCCTGGGGCCTGGAAAGTGTCCACTGGAGAGCAAACACTTAGGGTTGTAGATTGGTCTGTGTCAGCTCTGATCTCAGATCCCACGTGGCAGCAGCACTGTGTGTTCTTTAGCAAATGCATTCGTTGGTAACGTGCAGAGCCCTCTCAAGCATGGGATCCAGGACAGGGTCCTCTGGCCTGTGACTACAGCTCATACTGGGTCCCTTTGCTTTTCATTTGGAGAATGGCTTCCAGCCATCTTTTGTGACCTGTGGGGCCACAGGAAACATATTACATTTCCTATTATACTAAGGTGACCAGATTTTAACATTGGTAAAGTGGGACACCATTGACCAGGGGGGAGGGGGTTCTTGATTAAAAATTTGGTCTATCTCCCGCTGTTCCCTAGCTTGTCGTGCATTCTTTCCAAAAATTGGGACTTTTTTTAAATGCCACGGGACGCGGGACAAATTGTTAAAAATCGGGACTGTCCCGCCAAAAGCGGGACGTCTGGTCACCTTAATTATAACTATGTTGGCTTCGAGGAAAACTCAGAGCTAATTTGTGGCCTCTGCCCACTTTCTGATGTTCGCTGCCTCTGCCCCAGCAGGTTTTTCCTCTGGCCTCTGGCTACTTTCTTCAGTTTGTCTGAATCAAAGTTTCCAGCTCGTGTTAAGGAGGCTTCCATGTCTATGCTCATAGTTCATAAACCTTCAGGGTAATGTGTGTATGCCTTTTGACAACTTTTAGTGCTGTCCAGAAAAATAGCATGGGAACCACAAATGCAAGCCAAATATATAGTTTTATATTTTCTAACAGCTATATTAAAAAGTAAAATGAAGCAGGTGAAATCAATTTTAATAATGTACTTACATGTTATATTTAATATATAATATATTTATACTACATGACAATATATTTATAATATAATATATTTAATATAATAATATATGTAACTCAAATATCCAAAATATTATCACTTCAACAGTTAATCAATATTAATAATTTATGAGGATAAATCTCCCATGAAAGATTAGTCTTCCTTCTGCCCTGCCTTAAAAAAAAGCATTTTAAAAAAGCTATCAGGTTTTTAAAAGTTAAAAATAATTTTGCATTCAGAAAAAAAATGGATGAGGGCTCTTTTGATCTTTTTCTTTTTTTTTCTTTCCTTATTTTTTTTCTGTCCTTTTAAGACAATCGGACATTTTCTCACAATGTATTTGTAAAAATCCAGGCAGAAACACCTATCTAAATAAAACTATTCCTCTAGAAAATGTGGTCAATTAATTGCTTTTAACTGATTTAGCTCCATAAATCCTTTTGGATATATTTCCTCCCCCAAATAAGGTTTATATTGTGATAATCTTTTCAGTGTAGGACACCATACAGCTTCATGTCTAAGAAACTTCAGAATCAATATTTTAGTGGCATAGCCACCCCAAGCTCCAGACATATTTTTTGCATAGACTCTAAATAATTTGAATCACCCCAAATTGGCATGTCAGTACCATTCTGGCAGTCCAAGCTCATATGTTCTCATGTGAAAACTTGTATGTGTTAAACGGTGGAAGCGGTCCACTTGCTGAGCCACCCTTCTGGAACCAGAGTCCATAGGCCTGCATCTAGAAACTCCTGGAGCTATCTGGTTGAGCCCACATACAAGGTGGAGAGCACAGAGAAAACAGTCTGCTCTGGCCACAGGATGCCATACCTAGAGGCAATCAGAGATACTGGAAGAGACTTAGAAATTTTGAGAAAGAAACTCTAAAGCAGGGTGTCAAACTGGTGGCTCATGGGCCGCATGTGGCCCCCAAGGTAATTTTTTGTGGCCCACGATGCTCTGAAATAAAATGAAAATAGAAAAAATTGTTATGAAGAAAATAGCGCTTAGGGGATATCGAGGCAATACCGTACACACAATTCCCTCGTTAACCCTTTAACTCAGGGGTTCCCAACCTTTTTATACCCTAGGGCGCATTCTAAAATATCGGTAGGGTGGCGGGCACCAGCTATTTCTAAGGATATTTATTATTGAACAAGAATAAAAAATAATAAACAAAAATAATTTTAAAATAATAAATTTATTGTACAAATTATATACACACAAAGAAACATATATAAAAAATGTAATACAAAGTAAATAAAAAACACACGTATAATAAAATCATTTAAAAAAACAAAAGAAAACATAAATCAATCTGTCAGTGTGATCTTTGGCATTGCATTTCATTGGCCAGTGCCTCGTAATTAGGAGAGTATGACGACAACCCTGTTAGCAAACAATTATTAAAGATGCTCATCGGTAAGTCGAGATCTATATCATGATTTTATTAAATTCATGTTTGAAAACAAAGATTCACATAAATACGTTGACCCGAAAAATGATTTGATTTTATATGCCGCTTTTTTTAAAAATGGGAACCTTTCTTTGTCGACTATGTTCCATAAGTCCTCTGATATTAAGGATTTTAGCAAAATATCGTTCTTAAGGTTCAAAATTTCTAACTCTAGTTCTTCTGCTTTCCCCTGAACAAGATCTGCAATACATGCAGCTAGTTCTATTACATTTATTTGGCAAGTAAAAGGATTGATACAGGAGACAATTGGCTCGATATTTGTAAACTGCAGAAATCTCTCTTCAAACTGTTTTTGAAGCACTTGCAGGTTCTCAATAAATAATGATACGTTTAATTCATTGTTACCTAGCATTTTCCTCATACATGGGAAGTGCACGAGAGACTTGATATGCAGATGTGATATCAACAAAGTCAATTTTGCTTTCAATGCGTTTACAGAGCTTATCATTTCAGCTATATTTTTGTCTTTTTCCTGCAACTCCAAATGGAAAGAATCTAATTTTTCCATGGTGTCAGCAAGAAAACCCAAATCCACCAGCCAGGAAGAGTCTGTTAGTTCATCATAATTTTCCTTTTTATCATGTATAAATGTTTTTATTTCTTCAATTAATTTCACAAATCTTGTAAGAACTTTACCTTTACTGAGCCACCGTACTTCAGTATGCAGGATGAGATTGTGTTCTTTATCTTCAGTATCTTCTAACAGGGCCTTGAAAAGTCGGTGTTGCAATGGAGCTGCTCGAATAGAGTTGATTATCTTTGTGACTATTTCCATAACATGTTCAAAGGGCAGTATTTTACAACACAAAGCTTCCTGATGGATAATACAGTGGTAGGACATAAAGTTTGAAAATGATTCATCTTTCCTGCAAAGG
>PVKE010002163.1:0-86850 GCA_004027555.1 Craseonycteris thonglongyai
TGTGTGTGTGTGTGTGTGAGACAGAGAGAGAACTAAGTAAGCTAATATATTTAAAGAGCACAGACAAGTTCCCGGCTCATGGAAAGTACTGTGTATGTGTTAGTTATTACAATGAGATATGACTGCTACAGTAAAACCAATTATGGTGTATTTATTGCTTAATTATATCACCTTTGATTGTTTCAAGTGCATACATTTTCTAATGGTTTAGCCACCCTGAGTATTTCCATTAGAAAAATCAATAAATTCAACATCAGCTAATTGGCTTTGGCTTGATATCTAGCACTAATATATCCCAGAAGGAAGCTAAGTTTACATCTAGAAACCTACTAGAGGGCTTTCATGCTTTTTTTGTGTATGTTTTTTTGTGTGTGTTGTGGTTATTTACTGCCTATTTAGTGTTCTGCCTAAATTGTCAGCCTGTAACCACATTAATAGGCGGATCTAAAGCAGACTTTTACCAAATCTAGCCTTTATTTGTTTTTGTGTGGGTGTGACCTATGTAAGATTTTTATGTCTCTAAAGGGCTGAAAAATAAAATTAAAAGAAGAATAATATTTTGCCATGCATGATAATTATGTGAAATTTAAAATTTTAGTCTCCATATTTAAACATTTATTGAACACAGCCACGTTTGTTAAGATATTGTTGATGGTTGTTTTTATGCTACAATGGTAGAGTTGAGTAGCTGTGACATAGACCAGAGGGCCAGAAAAGCTGAAGATATGCATTACCTGGTCCTTTCCAGAAAAAGTTCACTGGCTCTTGCTCTATAGTTAAATGACAATGGATTTTGGTACTGAAAACCTTTAGTGCAAGTCAGCAGTAAATCACCCTTGAGTATCTTTTTGTAATTCTTCTACACAAGGAGAAATAAAATATTTTTATATGCTTTACATTATAGTACCATCACAAAAATTACCTTGAGTCACATATGAACAAATATGCTAAATACACTAATACCCCAAGCAAGTAAATATAATTTTTATTAGCATTATGGTAAGTATTCACTGTAAGATACCACATCATAAAGTCATTTGTTGTATTTGGTATTGTTTAAATTTCCTAAGAGACATCCTATTATTTTTATTTTCAATTTTTTTTTGGAGATCAACTAAGAATTGCTCATCTGAATATACTACCTGATATTTTTCCATGTGACAAACTTACTAGCTTGTCTTAGAATAATTTTTCTTAGAATTCAATATTGCAGCAGTGAATTTCCTTTTTAAAAGTGGCATTTACTACATCTATACCTAGTTCTGATTACTTTTGTACTCTGGAATTTTTAAATGCTTATATGCATACTTTATGATAATTTTGATGTACATTTTAACTGTAATTTTAATTCTTCTTTTTGGTTAAATTTATTGGGGTGACATTAATTGATATTAATTACTTAATTCTTAAGACATTTGTGATGCTTATTTATTTAGATTTATTTTATTGTTTGAGAGGTGAGAGAAAGAGAAATGGGGGAGGGCCCAGAGTAGTTTCCATGGTTGTACATCATTAGTTGTGACATAGTTTCATTCTGCACAGGACAATGCAAGGCTGCGTAGAGTGGGAACTGAACTGGGGATCACCTGCATGGGAGGCAAGAACCTTTACCACCATCCTGGAGGTTACCAGTTGCACCACAGTTCAGCATATGGGTTTGCACGGGCCAGGGCTGGGATTCAATCCCTGGACCTCACAGTTGCAAGGCGAGCATTCAACCCGCTGATCTATCATGGCATCCCTCTTATGCTCATTTAATACAAGCAATGCGATTTGAAGAAAAACCAATGCTAAAACACTATTTTTATCTGTTTTTATACCTTGATGAATTTGAACAGTCCAGAGAGCAACTTTTTGACTCTTCCTCATTTAAAGATTATATCGACTACATGACAATGTAACACACACACACACATACATATTTATTTATTTATGTATTTATTTTAAAATCTTTTTTTTTTATATATATTTTTTTACTTATTTATTTTATTTATTTTTGACAGAAAGAGAGAGAGAGAGACACAGAGAGAACTGAACTGGGGGAGCTCCCAGCTCAGCACATGGTTCTGCACGGGCCGGGGCCGGGATGCGAACCTCAGTCCCCAGTGCTGCAAAGTGAGCGACCAACCCACTGAGCCATCCCGGCTTCCCCACATGCATATTTATTGATAACCAGCTTCCAAGATAGCCTCCAGTGATCCCCTCTTCCAGACTCCATGGGAGATTCTCCATGGTTACCTTTTCTTTCATGGCAGGTTAGCCATGTCACCTGTAATAAGTCTAAATCCACTACCACTTTAATTAAAACTCATATCTCTTATTCAGTTCTGCTTAAAAATTCCAATGACTTTTTTTGTTTGCTCTGTTATTTACCTAAATAACACATTTCCGTTTTCTCATGGGCTGAATAGTGTACCCTATTTCCTGCAATTTACTATTTTGGAGTTCTAAGTCCATACCTCAGAATATGATTGCATTTTGAGGTAGAGCCTTTAAAGAAGTAAAATGAGGTCACTACAGTGAGCCCAAGTTCAATATGGATAAGAGGAGATTAAGACATAGATTTGTCCAGAGAGGAGACCATATAAAAGCACAGAAGATGACCATCTATAAGTCAGAGAGAGAGCCTCAGAAAAAAACCAACCTTGCCAACCCTTTGATCTCAGACTTGTAGTCTCTAAATCATAAGAAAATTAATTTCTGTTATTTGAGACGGTCTCTAGTAATATATTATGGCAGCCCTAACAAGCTAATACAAATGCAATCCCCTTACTTCTCTACTCACCATAATCTGAAGCTTGAACAAAATGTTCACCTAGTAAGAATATCCAGCTAGCTTAGCTTCTCCAGACTCAACTAGATACTCTTAGAGAAGCAATGCTGGTAAGTTGATAGTGAAACCACCAGGCCATTCAAGATCCTCTGGAGTTAGGTAACCAGAGTCACATTGATGAAATTATGTATTTAACCTGGCATTAAATGCTATTTCTTTTTTCAGTGTGTTGCTGTTGTTGTTTGTTTGTTTTTAAGTAACAGCAGGCTCTCTTGACATTACACAATTTAGTGAAACAAAGAACATCTTTTAAGTCAAAGTATCTCTCAACCAATAGACTAGCCACATAGCCATGCTATCACCTCACGTTATACAAAACATGACCTTCCAACAGAGGACAGGGCACTGGCAGCAGGCTTCATGCCAGCAATGCAACATTTTTTGAAATAAACATTTGTATGGTGATCTGTTCCGAAAAAATACTGTATCGGCCAATATTTGAGTAAAATTTATCTTGTACTTTTGGGTGACATTAACTGCCATTTTAAAAAGACCTATTAGAAACTAATAAAGCTTGTTGTGTATTTAGGAACACCATGGCAAGCCTCAATACCATCATATAATTCTGATGTAAAGCAGAAAACATGCAAATATATCAGTGATAGGGCTTTAAATATTAAATGCTTGAAAAAAATCCTAAATGTTTCTTTTCTGTTCAATGTTGATGCATTGTGACATAGCAAATTGCTCCCAACTGAACAGCTACTATCAGCTACTGAACAAATACTGTCTTATACAGTTTCTGAGAGTTGGGATCTGGGAATGGTTTAGCTAGGTTTTCTGGCTTAGGGTCTCTCTTAAGGTTGTAATTAACCTGTCTCCGGGGTTACAGTCATCTCAAGGCTCTACTGGAGCTGGGGACTCTACTTCTAAGCTCCATTACATGGTTGTTGACAAGCTCAGTTCCTTGCTGGAAGTTGGCTGAGGGCCTTTGCTGCTCATAACATGGGCCTTTTCATAGGCTGCCTGGGCACTTTTGCAAAAGGATAACTTCTGGCTTCCAGAGTGAGGAATGAGACAGATCTAGGGAGAGAGAAAGCCTAACAGGGAAGCCACAGTCTTCTGTAAGCTTATCTTGGGAGTGACATCATTCTGCCATGTGCTATTACCGGTAGTCATACAAACAGTGGTACAGTGTGGGAAAGAATCACACAAAGGTGAGAATACCAGGAGGTTAGGATCACTGCATGTCATTTTGGATGCTGGCGATCACAGTCAATATACGTGGGCAGTCTGGAAAAAACCCCAGTCATAAATGCCTCTATTTTTCATATTACATGGCTGTATACTTTCCAGCCAGCCCTCATATATTTATATTTATATATGTATATATTTGCTACATAATTTTAAAACATAGGATTGTTTTTCTTTTCTTTTTTTGCTGTATGTAATATGTCTCTCAAAATAGATTCCTAATATTTATATCTGACAAGGATTGTGCCAAAGAGCTTTCTACAATGACTTTGTATAACAAAGTTTAAATCTTTTAATAATCTCTACTTTTGGCGGATAGAAAAACTTAAATTGATTGGATTAACTAGTTTGTGGCAACACCATCTTCTGATACATACCTATGACTTTTACATTCACTTTTCAGAAGTCCGCTGAGGGATAGGCTACATTCTTCACAGTCAATCTTATAACATTAATAGCCACAGTCTTTGATAAAATGCAAGGTGGGGCTAATGTGAAAGTATGTGATTAGTATTAAAACATACTCATATATACATCCCAGGACAAAGATTGAACTTAGTGATCATATTTGTTAATGGGGCATGGAGAATAAGTCTTCCTTGAGATATTGGGAGAAGACTGTTACCATCAAGAATGTGAAAATTTCAGACATTTGTTGTAAAGTTAGAAGGATGGATGAAAATGTGTTAACAGAAGAATGAGCTCTTTTAATCTTTTTATTTTGAAATCAGTTCCATATGGTGGTCCAGCCCCTGAAATACAACAAGAGTTCTTATCAGTGTTAATAGCTATTGAGCCATCAAAACCTAGAAACTTTGAACTTCTGCCAAAGCAAATAAGGCCCACCTGTCGGGGTGGTGATAGATTATCTGATAAATAGCTGTGGTTTGGACAATGTGCTTTGTAGAAATGTTGATTGTATAAACTTTGAATTGAGTTATGAAAATATGAATATCACAAAATACTGTTTTAACTGATTAAAATGTTGATTTAACTGAAATTGATTGTGAACCAACTGATTTTTTTTTTTCCTCTCTTTCATAAAATTTCATCCTGGTCTATCAAAGACAATTAACTGAGGGTTTATTTGCTATTACAATATGAGTAAAAATTAATTGAAAAGCCTGCTCTTGTGTGTATCCAGTTCTGGCTGCAGAGATGGATTCTCAAAGCATTGTAGCAATAAAATTAAATCTGATAGCTTGAAAAGTTTCCGTAAGAACATATATAATTTAATTTTAACTAAAATAAATATGTAAACATTATTTTCAGAGACTGTTGATAAAAATATACAATAATAACCTTAGTGATTAAGATAAATACAAACATTATTTTTAAAATGCTTTAAAACTACTTTTAATGTGTTATTATTTTATCTACTTAGCTTGTAATTAATAAAATGCCCCTGCCCACCTACCCATAGACAAGATGGTTTAAGTGAAGTTCTCCTTAATGTAGTTATTTCAGTTTTCCTCGTCCAGCTGTTTTGAGGGTCTGCAGGAGAGAGAGAGAAATCAACTATAAAGAAGGGAAAGCCTTCATTTGTTCCTCCCTAAATTCTTGGTAATTTTTAGGAGCTTGGAACTCTGGAGCCAGAAAAATCTGAAATCAAATTCCACTTCTGCTCCTTAGTAGTAACTTATCTATTTCTCAGTTCCTTTATATGTAAAGCAATAATAAACATAGCATCTATCATTTAGAGTTGGTAAGTGAATAAACTGGAGATTTCATGTAATGCCTTTTGCCCGGTGCCTGGTATCTGTTCAATGAAACTGGTTCCTCCTCCTCTCTTTTCTTCCTCCTCCTTTCCTCTCCCTCCTCCCATGTTTCCTCCCCTTCACCTCTCTTCTTTGCCCTCTTCTTCCTGCTTATTATTTCTCTTTATTATCAATAGTAACCAAGCTTAGGCTACGTTCACAAAAGCAGTATGTTTAAATTCTGTTTCCAGGAATTTCTAAGATGCAAGAGAAGCTTATGAGCAGCAAACTGTTGGAGGTCTACTATTACAAATTATTGCCGTAGTTTGGAAAGGTGAGAGGGATAAACTTATTCCATACTGGGTCACTCATCCATTCTAGGGACCTTGCGCCAAGGTCCACAGTATTAAAAACTCTTAATTCCACAAAAGTTTGCAGAACAATGCCCTCTATTGGTGCATGTGAATATAATATCTGGATATCAGAGATTCAAGTACAATAATAAATTAACATTCAAGATAGAGTGTCTTAAGGTGGATTCAGAAAGAGAAATGTATGAGCTGTATGCCTCATTACATTTTATTCTCCTATTTGTGCTAGCCAAAGAATACATATAGAGGTGATGCTCTAAAGTTCTTCAGCCCTGTAATATTCATGGAAATATCCAGAGTTGTAGCATAAAGCTGATTTTATTTATCAGTCCATCTATTCTCTGAAAGGAGTTTTAGAAGATTTATGAGACCTGTTGACATTTGGTATGTTCTCAGGGCTCTGAACTCCAACACATTTTTTTTTTTTTAAGATTTATTTTATTGTTTTTGACATAGAAAGAAATAGAGACAGAGAGGGACAGAGAAAAGGGGAGGGCCCAGAGCAGTCTCCATAGTTGTACATCATCAGTTTTTGACAGTTTCAGTCCACACAGGTGGGTGGGGGGCCACACAGGGCAGGAACCTGGTCAGGGGATTCCCACATGGGAGGCATGCCTCCTCAAGCTGGGGACCGAACTGGGGACCTCCCACAAGGGATGCTCACCTGGCAAGAACCAAACTGGGGGCCATACCCCAGTTTAGCATATGGGTCCATACAATCTGGGGCCCGGATTCCATCCTCGGACCCCAGGGCTGCAAAGCAAGCGTTTAACCCACTGAGCTATCCCAGCGTTCCTCTACACAGTTTTTGAAGTACCACTTTGCTTTTTAGTCTCCATACTATTATTACCTTCTGTAACTATTGAGTTTCTAAGTTCCTGGGGTGTGCTAGATCTCAGCATACTGCAGATATGCTAAGATATTTAGATATAAGTGCTCCAGATACAATATCCAGCTCGGACTTAGTGGTCTTTATGAAAAACTCTATATAATCAATTGACTAAATAGTTGTTGGAAACCTGGCCAATAAATGACTTCATGTCTTTTGTAAGGCTAATAATAAAAGGCATTGTTGTCATTTTCTGCATGTAAATATTGTCTGCTACTCACAATGGTTATTTGTACTGAACTGTATTGTAGAGTAAGCTTTAATAAAATATATAATTTACTACTCTTTGAAATGAATAGATACACAAAAAATTGCTCTTCTTTGGGGTTGGGGGTGGGGGGTGGCAGGAGGGTTCTAGTCCCTGTCTGTTTCTCCATACTGCAAGTTCAGAAACTCACTTGTCTCAATTCCCCCAGAAGTGACTGGGCTCTGGGTAATTGAGCCACTTTAAACTCACAATGACAGTTTATAATCCAGAGTGAATCTAGTTGTTTACACAACGGGAGAAAGAAAATGACAGCATAGAGAAATGGAACTTCAGAGTTAGGCCTGCCTTTGATTCCTAATTTTGCCATTTGCTGTTGTGAGACCAAATTCCTCAGCTGCCTTTAGCATCAGTCTGTTTCCACAGTCTCGAGGTTGGCATGAAGATTAAACGTGACAGCTCAGTAGGTAGTGTGGCATATAGGATGTACTCCAGAAGTGATTGCTTATTACTAAGCCAGCTGGATACTCATTGCAGAACAGCAATAGCTTCATGCTATAAAGCTTGCTTGGGAAACCAATATACTACATATAGGTCTGCTTGCTAAAAGTTATTTAAAAATTAGAGTAAAGGATTTGTCTACTTACGAGTACTTTTCAGGAGGTCATGATAGTTGGTTGTACCAGCTTTTTCCACAATAGGAATGGTGCTGCAAAACTGATCATATGTCTGCCCCACGTCAGTGAAGGTTCAGTTTCACACAATGCCCGGGCTATACCGTGATTTCAAGGGCTTGAAGCGCATCCTTTATACCAAGACCTTTTCTCTACCTACCTAAAAATTCCACAAGTTGAGTCTTTTTAAGAATGCATTAAGCACCTGATTTGCTTAAGTCCTTTTAATGGCAAATATCTCTGCATATTTGTTTTGCTGTTGAAATTTGGGGACTATCGATGACTATTCACCCTGTCTTCCTGAAAAGATGGGCTCTAACATGGAGAGAAGTGGGAGAGCATCTGAGAGAAAGGAAAGGTGGAAAGCCATCAGGGGAACTTGCTGATGCGACCACCCCAATCTCCCTGAGCCTATGCCCCCCAAATAACTCTCCTTTGATGTTCACTCTTTCTTTACCTCTAGTCTGTCCTAGTGGCTGACAATTTTTTTCATATTTATTCTAATCGCATTACAGATGCTTCTGTTGGGGAATGCAATTAAGAACATAATCTCCTCCTAATTGAGAAAACCACTCCACTAAGGTGTAAGAGGAAGAAAGCAATTTTATTATTGAATAAGCATTGAGGCAGAATGTGATGCACATCACAGGCAATCTGCTAAGAGATTGCAAAAACAAAAAGAAGTCTCACCCTCTTATATAGCCAAGCAGATGCAGCCCATTCCATACATTGTGATGGCTAATTTTACAGGTCACTTTCACTGGGCCCTGGGGTATTCAGATATTTGGTCAAACATTATTCTGGTTGTGTCTGTGAGGATATATTTGGTTGAGACTAACATTAAACTGATAGATTGAGTAAAGCAGATTGCCCTTCTAAATGAGAGTGGGCCTCACCCAATCTGTTGAGCTACTAAACAGAACAAAAAAGCTGACTCCCCTTCTGTAAGAGAGAATTCCTTCTGCCTGATTGCTTTTGAACAGGGACATGAACTTTTTTCTGCCTTCAGACACAATTGAGACTGTGGCTCTTCTAGATCTGAAGCCTCCTGTTTTTCAGCCTGGGACTACATCACTGGCCTTTCCAAGTCTCCCAATTGCCAGTTCACCCAGCAGGTGCTGAGATTTGTTAGCCTCCAGAATTATGTGAGTCAAATCCCTATAACAAATCTTTTTCTATGTGTATGTACAACCTCTTGGTTCTGGTTTTTTTTGTGTGTGTGTTTTTTTTCTGGAAGAAGACGCATATTCCCATACTTGCATGTATGAGATAAAAATAACTGGTCCTTTAGTACGTGGGGTGACAACACTGTCTGTCACACATAGTTTATTCTAAATTCACTTGGTAGTAAAAGTGACCATCTATGTTAGCTAATTGGTTTTAACCAAATGAAAAAGAAACATTTTTTTAATGTCAAAAGGTAGTTTTGCACCTTGGGGGTGAGGTGCCCACTGAGATTAAGCTTCTACTGCCCCACAGTAACCAGGACACATGGGCATCATCTTTCTTAATGATATTTCAGAGACAGTTCCCAACCTTTACCATCTAAGCATTTCTGAAGCAGGAGTTATATTTCCCCAGTAAAATGTCAACTTCACTGAGTAATGGACAGTTTTTATTTTATGCTTTTTAAAAATGTTGTTTTTGCTATCACTGCTTTTGTTAATGGCTATTTAGGTCACCGCTGAACCATTGCATGGTGTCAGTGTTACTCCAAGGAGGGAGAATGGGGTAATAGATCTCAAGCACTTCTTTTAGAAATACAATGAGCCCAATTATTACGTATTGCCATGGAAAGGCTGTGTAACAAACCACCCCGAAACTTGGTAGCTGAGCATAACCACAACTTCTCTTCATCAAGCTGTAGGGTCAGCGGGGGTGGCCCTGCTGTATGCGGCGTAGCTTTATGGCCCAGTCGGTTCTACGTGTCTCTCATTGTCCTTGGACCCTTCATTAGGGCATGTTCTCCTCCTGGGGATGGCACAATGGACAGTCATAAACATGTGAGTTTCCCCAATGATGAGGCTTAGCACTAGCACACTTTTTTCTATGTACATTCTTTTGGCCAAAACAAGTTAAATAGCAAAACTCAAGTTTCATGGACAAGGAAATACCTTTCACTCCCAATGAAGCAAAGATGAAGGTGTAGACGGTAGGAGAGTGAATAATTGGAACCAATAATCAATCTTTTATAATGATCCAATGATTCCCTATGGCAGAATAACAAAAAGATAGAAATAGGTGAGACACTGTGCTTGCTTAGTTAATTTTTTTTTTAAGATTTATTTTTTTTATTGTTTTTGACAGAGAGAGAGAGAGACAGAGAGTGACAGAGAGAAGGGGAAGGGCCCAGAGCAGTCCCTGTAGTTGACAGCATTAGTTTTCCGTATAGTTTCACTCCACAGGTGGGCACAGGGCTGCGCAGGGCAGGAACTAGGCCGGGAGCCTCCCGAGTAGGCCCTGGCAAGAACTGAAATGGGGGCACACCCCAGTTCAGCATATAGGTTCACCTGGGCCGGAGTCAGGGTTCAATCCTTGGTCTCTGGGGCTACAAAGCAAGCACTTAACCCGCTGAGTCATCCCAGCTTTACTAAAATAGTTATTCATTTTGTTAAATTGAAGGACCTGGATCCATGTATATAAGCAGATCATTTTGGAAGTTTATTTATAAGAATTAAAACATTAGGGAAAGCTGGGATGGCTCAGCAGGTTAAGAGCTCGCTTTGAAGCCCCGGGGACCAAGGATCGAATCCCGGCCCCGGCCCATGTGGACCCACATGCTGAACTGGGGTGTGCCTTCAGTTCAGTTCTTGCCGGGACCTATGTGGGAGGCTCCCGGCCCAATTCCTGCCCTGCACAGCCCTGTGCCCACCTGTGAGATGAAACTATGTGGAAAACTAATGTCAACTATGGAGACTGCTCTGGGCCCTCCCCCTTTTCTCTCTCTCTCTCTCTGTCTGTTCTCTCTGTCAAAATTCAATAAAATAAATCTTAAAAAAAAAAAAAAAGAATTAAAACATTGACGGACTAACTATGTGTGATCATGTAACTTCTATAGCAGTGTTTTTCTCATTGTGATTACTAACATCAGGTGTAAATTCCACTAATTTAAAAAATAAAATAGGATAAAATAGAAACAGAGTGGATTGCATGCAATAAGTGCATTTTTAATAAAAATGTTTGCTTTTGTTATGGATGTATAACTACATGTGTATTGATTGAGTCACAATTTAAAATGAATTTCTTTTTATAGTGGTTTTTATTTTATTTTATTTTATTATTATTTTTTTTAACTGTTTTTTTTTATTTTTTATTATTGTTTTTGACAGAGAGAGAGAGACAGAGACAGAGAGAGAACTGAACTGGGGGAACTCCCCAGTTCAGCACATGGGTCCGCACAGGTTGGGGCCAGGATTCGATCCTTGGTCCCCAGTGCAGCAAAGTGAGCGCTTAACCCACTGAGCCATCCCCGCTTCCCCTATAGTGGTTTTTAAAAAGTTTGAAAGTCGCCCTTTTAAATTATTTTCTAACTATAGGATGTCACTGAGTTTAAGTACATTCTAATTTTTAGAAATATTACTTTTGAGTTACAAGTCATCTGTTTTGAAAGTAAACTATTTTTTGTTTTAGTGCTATTATTTCCTTTTACAGATGTCTAATATGGGAGTATTTTTCTTTCAAATCAATCAACAGTTAAGCTGGTTTTAATGGACACTTGCTTTCATTTATATGCAGTCAATATCCATGACTGTGGTCACTGGTGGCCCAGGCTTGAGATTATTTTTAAAGTAATGGTAATATTTACCCTCTCTATTTAGCTTGCTCGCTGCTTGCTTCCTGATACAGGTTTAGAATAAAAGCACCTCCCAGTTCTATTTCTCGATAATATACTGTTACCTTGTTTCAGAAAGATTTATTATCAGCTTATCTGTTTTAGATTTTAATATTTGCGTCAGTCTGTCTATGTTAACTGTGGCCTGTTGTAGAGCAGTAGTGTTTCTAGCCAGCAGCAGCCGTCCTGTCTCCGCCCAAAGGCCGCCTTTCCGCTGTCAGCTCCTCCGTGCTCTCTGTGCTCTTACTGGAGAAGGTAGGTCTGAAGGCACCAAACAACCACACCACGTTGTAGAGACTAGCCCATAGATCAAGGTAATCTTTTTCAAGGTAATTCTCATTCTTGAGAATGCTCAAGAGAATGACACTTACCAATGGTTTCATACTTATTCATACATTAATTTTAGGATTATTTAATGCGAAGATTAACAAGATTTCCATCATTTACGGTAGTTACTTAATACCTGCTAAAATAAGAGAAGCTAAGTAATAGTTATATATGCTTAAATAGCTTGCTTTACATGTGTTTTTTTTAATATATCACTTCTATGACAAATTCTTCTATGGAAAGCGAGGAAATTTGAAAAGTGGAAGCATGATGTTTTTTGATCTCCTTTTTTTGTCCATAAAGAAGGAAATTCCATTTTGTGTACTTGACTAAATTTAGCAGAATAAAAAGAGACTTCAAAGAGATTTTCACAGGTTTTAAAATTAAAATGTATTCTTATTGTGACTATATATGAAATTACAGAACTAAAATGCTATTTGCACAAATATTATTATTTGGTGGGAAAAATCCTGGGACATTTCAGAATGACTTCATGTTGTGTGTGTGTATGTATGTCTTTAATGCCATATATTATCTTATGCATGTCTACATAACAGAAACATTTTCAGGTATAATCTATTGATGATAATATTGCTGGAGATTGGTTTTCTCTGTTATCTATGGATCTGTGTTGATATGTAAGCAGACAAATGTATTTTGTTATGTTTGTTATTTCTTCAGGACGGACACAGGTTGCTTCCAGGACAGATGATGTTCCACCTCAAGAATCATGACCTAAACATGTGGAAATTGTTTTCTCTACCCCTTGTTTCTTTCTTTTTAAATAAGTATTTAAAAAAAATACTCTTAGTAATTTAATGAAGAATACTGGATCAATGATAGAGCTGCAAACAAATTTTGGAATACCATTATTATCATGTCCACTCTAATTTTGTTTCCAAATTTGTAGGGTAGAACAAAAACAGGATATGGGTTCAGTTCAGAAAGATACCAAAGTGTGATTTTAATATGAAGGTAAATAGCTCATGTAAAAAATTATACAAGCAAAAGAAGCACAAATAATATAAATGTGTTAATAATTATTAACCAATAGTTTTTTTAAAGTTTCATTTGAAACAATTCATAGACTACATTTAATTTTATTAAATGTTTTTTTCTTGTTATGAACATGAAATGTTCTCATAGTAGAAAACTTTGGATATGTAGAAATTGTAGAAAAGGAAGTAAAATTCACCCATTATTTCAACAGCCAGGAAAAATTATTGCTATGTTTTGTTACTATTTTATTTCTCTTTTTGTTGTTTCTTTATTTCTAAGTTTTAATCTCACCACCTCTGAGTAAATGATATTGAGAATTTAAAGTATACCATTCTATACCTATTTTCCATGCTTATATAAACATTTGTGTGTGTATGTGTGCCCCTATTTGTGGTATTTTAAATCACTCTGCAATTTTCTTTATACTTGAGAAGATATCATTGAGATCTTTTTATGTTTCTATGTAAAAAGAATGAACTCGTTTAATTTAACATTTTACTGAACATCTACTGATTCTATTTGGCTTTGTTTTTGTTGCTGTTATAAAAACAATTGCACTGAACTTTTGCTGGGACAAGCAATATGAGCATTTTAAACTTTAAAAAATGCTGCTTGAGAAACTTTTCAAAATTAAATTATTAGCTATACATCATGTGATCCAATCAAGAAGTTTAACTTGTCAACCCCTCACCAACTCGCCAACCCTGAAAATTGGGGGTTAGTAAGAGTTGAGAAATTAAGTTAGGTTAATTTCAAGTATTTTCTTGAAAAAAAATTTTTTATTTCAAAAATTCTTATTCAACAAGCATTGCATTGTTTCATCTTATCTTAATCCTACTTGATTCAAACTAAATCTTAATTTCATAATATTGTTCACTATTGTTGCTTTTCATCACTTGCTATTTAAAATTACTTGTTTTGATTTAATTTTTATATTGTTAGAATATTTCCTAGAGTTTTTCAGAAGGTGGTTACAAATGTGTATTTGTTACCTTTCTTTACTTTCATATGATTATTGTGTTGGCAGAAATATGACTGCTAATTGCCAGCCTATTTTCTTAACCATTTCTATGCTTATTTGAGTGCCCTGTGGATTCCAAAATTACAAATGAGAAGTCCTATGCTAACCTAATTATTTTTTCTTTTTTTTTGTTAAATTTATTGGGGTGACATTGATTGATATCAAGTACATTGTTTCCAGGTGTACAATTTTACATTACATTGTCTATACATCACATTATGTGCTCACCACCCAGAATTAGCTCACTTTCCATCACCATGTGTTTGATTCCCCCTCCCTTTTTTCTTTTTTTTAACAGATCAGAAGAAATATACAAATTGATCAATTAATTGATCAGTTTGTCTAATTTTATTTATTTACTTTTGTTGTTAAATTTATTGGGGTGACATTGGTTGGTAAAAATTACATAGGTTCCAGGTGTGCAATTCTACATCACATCATCTATGTGTTGCATTGTGTGCTCACCACCCAGCATCAGCTCTCCTTCCATCACCATATATTTTTATTTATTCTTTCAACAGCTTTATTGAGGTATAATTGATATATTTAATGTGTACAATTTGATGTGTTTGGATGTATACAAATACCACCACCATAATGAAGGGATTTCTATCTGGATACCTGAAAGATTTTCTCTTTTCTCTTCGAAATTCAGAACTAGGCTAAGTATATGTACCTATATTTTTATTGGTTCCAAGGAGCACAAAAATGAGTTAGCAAATTCCTGCATTCATTTGTTCATTCATTCAATCCTTTACTCAATTTTTAATATCCTAGACATTTTCCAGATCCTAAGACTACAGTAGTGCATAAAACACAATCCATTTCCTTATGACATAAGCTCTAAGAATATAGTAAAACAAAAAAGAAAAAGAAAAACCAACAAAAACAAAAAATAACCAATAATAAAACAATACTGAATTGTACATTATTAAGGATGAATTGTTAAAACAGAGATGCTACCTTCTACTTCACCTCTTCCTCATGCCTCACATATAGAAGTATGCCTCATTAAAGCTGTTATTTAAATGGGGAAAATTTGTTTGTTAAAAAGTTAAGAAGTACAGTGATGACTGAGCTTCAATGGGCACATTTGTAAGGGTTTTGTGAAAAATGGTAGATTAGGAGGTGGATTCTGATTAGAAATTGTACACAGCAGTATGGAAATAATAGATGAAACAATTAGAGATAAGTGCTTAAGAAAAGACAAATTGTGCTGGTAATTATGTATTGGGACATAAGGACCGTTTTAACGGCAAGTTCCTGCCCTTCTAGACAGATCTATTTGAAACTATACCTCCTACCAATATATTTTTAATTCATATGTCATTGTCAAACATTAGGTGATTAGATCATTTGCACAGAACTGTTTCCTTAGCTAGATAATCAAAGAGAAATTCATTAACTTTCCATATTACTATTGTATGCTCAACTTGGATAATTTATATATACAGATAACAATCATTTATCTCTAGCTAAATACCTAAAGCTGGAAGAAAAGAAACAAAACCAGTATTATGTCATGTTTTTAGATAAGCATTCAACTCATAACACCATCATAGGATATTTACTTAAATAAGTAAATCTAAAAACAAATTATAACACTTTAAAAGTACTTGCACAAAAAAGATGTGTAGTATTTTTTAATTTGGTAGGCAAATTATTCTATTAAAGTGTCATTAATATTAACAGTTTCTAAGATATTATGCTTCAGGCTCTGTTTGTCTGAAATCAGGATGAGCAAATATGATGAGGAAGCCTCTGAGTTTTTGGGTTTTATCTAGGAACCTAAAATTTTAGATGCACGAAGAACAAGATTTACAAAGTTGTCACATGACTCTTTTCATCTTCTTTGAATTTACTCTTCCAAAATTGAACAAGTTGGTTTTTTTTTTTTCTGGTTTTTTTTTCCCCACCTTCCATTTCTTTTTTTGAACCCAGTCCCTGCTGAGTTAACCTACTCAAGATAATTTTTTGTTTAAGATTTATTTTATTGTTTTAGAGAAGGTGAGAAAAAGGGAGAGAGAGAGAGAAGCGGGAGGGCCCAGAGCAGTACCATAGTTGTACGTCATTAGTTTTTTTGTGGGGCTAGGGGCAGCGGGTGGAACCGCACCGGGGGCCTCTCTCATGCGAGGCAAGAGCATTCCCCACCATCCCGGTGATTTCCAGTTGTGCCATGGTTCAGCATGTGGGTTTGCACAGCTGGGGCTGGGATTCAATCCCCCGACCTCAGAGTTGTAAGGCAAGTACTCAACCTGTTGAGCAACCTGGCATCCCAAAGATAATTTTTTGACTGGTGTTAATTAATTAGCAAACACTTCTAATCAGTGATTAGGATGTCCTAATTTGTTCCTTTAATATGTCACTAGTACAAGGGAAAAAAAGAAGGAAAAGGAAGAAATGAGAAAAAAGTGTCTAAGTAGAAGGTTTATAATTAAACTGATAAAGTTCAGTTGAGTGCACACTTAGATTTTATAGTAAAAAGCCCATCATTCTTTTGCTGAAATTTTAATAATAATTCAAATATTGCTTAGTTCAAACAACCTAGTTTTAGTCTAGTGTTTTTTCTGTCATGAAATGGGACTGAGTGTCTATTGAAATAAATCATACAGATTCATTTGGTATGAATATGTTTCTTTTTGGAAATAGAAGGCAGAAGAGAGTTGGGGGAGAAGTGTTTCAAATTTATTAACATATGCATTTTGGTACCTAAATATTCTGTTCTTTCAATTCTTGTTTTGGATGTTTAGATTTCTATGTGATCTTGATCTAAATTATGGGCCTAGAGAAAATGGAAGAAGTGAAATGGAAGGCACACTCCTGGAATTTGACTTGTTGCTATTTTTCTATTATTTTCACAATATCGGGTTGTTCATTGATTGACAGAAATTTATATTCTTTCTCCAAACTCTTTTTCTCCTCTCTTCTCTCTCTTTCTCTATATATACATATATACACACACACATATGAATTTACATATACATATGTATATTGCAAAATTCCAAAATTTAACTGATAATTACAGAATCATATAGAAATAAAAGAAATATATTTTTTTTAAGAATTATTTTATTGATTTTTGACAGAGAGAAACAGAGACAGAGACAGACAGAGAGAAGGGGCAGGACCCAGAGCAGGAACTGGGCTGGAAGCCTCCCACATAGGCCCCAGCAAGAACTGAACTGGGGGCACACCCCAGTTCAGCATGTGGGTCTGCATGGGCCGGGGCCAGGATTTGATCCTTGGTCCCCAGAGCTGCAAAGTGAGCACTTAACCCACTGAGCCATCCCAGCTTTCCCAAAAGGAATATTTTTAAACTGTGTCCTATGGAGCCTTGGGGTTCTTTAGTGAGGCATGAGGAAGAGGTAAAGTAGAAGGTAGCATCTCTGTTTTAACAAGATTTTACTTTTATCTATTTCATAAATTTTGATTGCATGAGAAAAAAATGCAATGGCCCCCATAGCTTAAAAAATCAAAGGACCCCAGTGCTCTGCCCACAGTCCACACGGAGGCCCAGGGCCCCTGCGTTCTCATCTCAACTCTCTTTTCTCCAGGCCACATCACCTCTTGCCATCTCCTTTGGTCTATATATTTAAATTAATTTGGATCACAATATCTCACTTGACTAGTAAGTGCCATTATTCAAGACATTCATATTCTTATATGAAAGTTCAAAGCTTAATGTTCTTGAAATTAATTTATCTGTATTGACACTTTTTACAGTGGAAAAAAGAAACTTCATTAGTAAAAATGAAACTGAAATAGTAATTAAGACATCAGGTCATAGTCCAGCTTTAATAGTTTTATGAGTTAAGTCTCAATTTCTTGCCAGTAAAATTATGTCAAATTTGCCTTATAAGGAATAATATTGATGTTATGGATGTCAAATTTTAAAATTATGCACAGAATATATGTATAAGTTCTGGGTGACCTGGAAATAGAGGCATGTGAGCTTTTTCCATTACAATCAGTTGTAAAATAAGAAATATATATGATCAAGTGCAAAAGCAGGCATTGGTGCTTATTACTTCTGTATAAGAGGGAGGCATATTTAAAATATATGTATTTTTTTCCTCTAAGATATTGCAATTCTAAACATTCTGGCAATGGTATCTATGCTTTAGAATGTAGGTGTCCCTCACAAAACATGGCTTTGAACAAGGACTACTTCTACAGATTAAAGCATATGAAAAATTCATCATTTGACTTATTAAAGTATCAGTTTCATATGTTTCAACCTAATAATTCAGCTTTTCATTTCTAGTACAGTGTCTGGAATCAAGCAGATATTTAAAATAATGTTGAACTGATCCATTGAACCAAACTTAGAGATAGCTTTTTCCAAAATAATTATTTTTTAAAAAGAATAAATAATAGGCTAATGTGTTCGAATTAAGAGGTCTCAGATTGCCAATGATTCATTTTTTTTTTTCCTTCTAGGTTTCTGGGTAGGTATATGGAAATAAAAGAAGAAATTTTAGCCTGATTGTGGATATTGGAGAAAGATTCCTCAATACACAAAGAAAAAAACAAAACAAAACTGGTGGATAGCCCTTAGGAACGATGTCATTTTGCCACAATATAATTAATATTTCCTCTGTGAAAAGCAGTTGGTCAAATGACATCCGTGCTTCATTGTACAGCTTAATGGTGCTTATAATTCTGACCACACTGGTTGGCAATCTGATAGTTATTATTTCCATATCACACTTCAAGCAACTTCATACTCCAACTAATTGGCTCATTCATTCCATGGCCACTGTGGACTTTTTGCTGGGGTGCCTGGTCATGCCTTATAGCATGGTGAGATCTGTTGAACACTGCTGGTATTTTGGAGAAGTCTTCTGTAAAATTCACACCAGCACTGATATTATGCTGAGCTCAGCGTCCATTTTCCACTTGTCGTTCATTTCCATTGACCGCTACTATGCTGTGTGTGACCCATTGAGATACAAAATGAAGATCAGTATCTTTGTTATTTTTGTGATGATCTTCATTAGCTGGAGCATCCCTGCTCTTTTTGCATTTGGAATGATCTTTCTAGAGCTAAATGTCAAAGGAGCTGAACAGATGTATTACAAACACATTCTCTGTATAGGGGGTTGCTCTGTCTTCTTTAGCAAAACTTCTGGGGTACTGGCCTTCATGACTTCGTTCTATATACCTGGATCCATTATGTTGTGTGTTTATTATAGAATATATTTCATAGCTACAGGGCAGGCAAGATCAATTAATGATGCAAGTCTGAAGCTTCAAATCGGATTAGAAGAGAAAAATGGAATGTCACGAAGTAAAGAAAAGAAAGCTGCAAAGACTTTAGGAATTGTGATGGGAGTTTTCCTCATATGCTGGTGCCCTTTCTTTGTCTGCACAGTCATGGATCCTTTCCTGGACTATACTATTCCACCAACCTTGAATGATGTGTTGATTTGGTTTGGCTACTTGAACTCTACTTTTAATCCAATGGTATATGCATTTTTTTATCCCTGGTTCAGAAGGGCACTGAAGATGATTCTATGTGGTAAAATATTCCAAAAAAATTCATCTAGGAGTAAATTATTTTTAGAATCAAATCCATAGAATTATTGTACTTCACTGCTTTGCAAAACAGAGGGTGATCATATTTATGAGTACAACTTAACCACATGAACCAACTGCAGGGTCTTCTAACAGTTACTTGAGTCAAAGAGTGCACAATGAGACATAACCCTATACCTTGCTTCCTATTTGGGATATGTTAGATGTGATCTTTTCCATTCTTACTATAGTGATGAAGCTTTGCAAGTCCAGAATTTAAGGTTTTACATGAAAAAAAAAAATGCTTTCCTGCTTTTACAAGAATGGCCATGAACTTGACAATGGTCCCTTACTCAGTTGCTCAGTGGTAGAAAATACGGAGCTGCATTTGGAATATGAGTTAGAGTGACCTTTGTCACTTTTTTGCTTGAATATTTGTCTTTTTGTACAGTGAACTAAAAGACACATTAAATGTTATTTATTAAATAATTATTTATAAATAATTTGTTATTTATAATGAATCCTTATTAATATATAGTCCTAGTCTTAAATATCTTGATTTTCATCTGTTTAAAATAACTTTTTTTCCAGATTCTCATTCTGGTGGAAAATGTGGAAAATAAATGAAAAAATTAAAATAACATATCATATAAAAATATAAAAATAAAAATACCACTGATAGCTCATTTCCAGAAAGAACTATATTGTTTAAAATTCTTTAAAATATTATTTTTAGTGTGATTGTATAATGTTATACATTGTATGGATGTACAAAAATAAATCTTTATTAACCATTTCCCTATTGTTGACCACTTAAATATTTTTAATTACTTTTAAAAGAATTGAAATTTTTTTTCTGCCTGTTACCTGCTATTTCAGCTCATGAAAGTGGAAAGATTTTACCATTATTCAAGGTTGTGCCTGGTACGGTAAAACTAAAAACATAAGCTATGTGAGGTAAATCAAAGTTGAAAAGACTGTGGGAATTTTTCTTTCTTTAAAAATAAGTTATATAAAATGTGTATATATACACATGTAATTATTATATATTTACATATATGTAATATTGATATTTATCTGCAAAGTAATTACTATCTAACTATCTAATGAAGTGGCACAGACAATTTGTATAAGCCCTGAAGCACATTAGTGTAGAGCAGAGTCCTGAAGCACTGAGGGGAGTCCTCAGGCTTTGGAACCAGATGAGTCTGGGTTCAAATCCCAGCTCTCTTTGCAGTTCCTCTGCTTTCTCTCCTTTGTGCCTTTGTTCCTGCAATTCCCCGGTACTTGAAATGGCCTCCTCTCTCACTCTACCTTTCCTACTGGCTAACATTTACTCATTTAAAAAGACTTATCTTGAAGGTTACCTCTTGAGGAAGTTATCTATAGACCCCTCAGATCAGGTAGGTGTCTTTCTCTGAACTCTGAAAATATCCCATGCACTTCCTGTCCATGCACTTCCTGTCCATGCGCTTGGTTATGTTAAAATGCCTGCTGCCTTTACTGTACTGTGAATTGCAGAAGTTAGGCACAGTGTTTTATTCATCATTGTACTCTGTGCTTAGCACCACACCTAGCACAGAGAAGTCACTCTATGCATGTTTTTTAGGGAAATGAATGAATAAGGAATAATAAGTTATCCAAAAGGTTAGAGCAATAAAAGTTAGAGACAGATTTGAGCCCAAGTCTTTCTTACTACAAACTCTACACTCTTTTCTGTTTCAGGAAATGGAGCCAACCACAGGGAAACTATGGGATTCAGAGCTTTATCCCTAGCCAAGTTTAAGCAGATGTGCCTATATGGGTTTAATTTTGGCAATAAATATTCTTTATAAATATGTACATATGTAGAATATGTTTTGCTTCTGTTGCATCAGCTAAAGTTTTTTTCTCAGATTTACACTTCGTCTTCGCTTAATAGTCTGAGAATTCCCTAAACATTTGGTTCCTCAAAGTTCTGTGACAAATATTTTCCCTTCTCCACTAAATACAATTATTTCCCCAATGACTTATAGTGTGAAATGATTTCCTATCATGATTAAGGTAGAACAGAAGATGTGTTAGTGATTCCCTATGGTCTCAATTTACTCAAAAGTTTGGCAAATGAAAACAAAGTGAGAGAAATGCTGCTATACTTGTCTCTTTGGACTATAGGATCCAATTGCAGCTTCGAAGTGTCAAACTGTAAATAAAGTGCAGTGGGCATTGATAAATATCCAGTCAACACATTTAATTACTGTTATTAGCAATTGTCAAAAGACTTTACTTTTAACAAGCAGAAGAGTTTGCAAACACTGATATCATTTGCTTGAAATATGTTGATAACTTTATTTTTAAATGGCGAAAGGTTTTCATCTTGTCTGTAGATTCTTCTAAGCACAGAAAATTATAAAAGTTTAGGGAATAAGAAAAACCACATAGATTATCTATTGATTTTATTTCCATGGTTCACGTTACAAGGAACAATAAAATAAAATACAACAAAACAAAATATCACAGTAATTTTTGTATTACCGTGTCATAGATTAGACTACCACAATGGTAAATTTGAATATGTACAGCTAGATGGCAGGATTAGATCTACCAAAAAAAAAAAAAAAAAGTAGAACATAATGGTCATTAACCTGGATAATTAAGTCACTTGAATTCTCTTCATTACTCCTGTTACTGTAGTCAAATAAGACTAAAAACAAAAGAAACCAGAATCATTGCTTGTAACGTACCTGGAAACATAATTATATTCAAACACTGGTGATTATGAGATGTTTAGCAATGTTCAGCAGGAGAAAGCCATTTACTAAACCTCTTTAAATTTCAGTTTTCTTATTTGCATAATGGGTAACGGGTAACTTTTAGGGTTATTGTGAAGATTTATTTATTCATTAAGATTTTTATTTACTCATATAACAAGTATTTATTGAGCACCTATTATATGTCATTCTTGTATTAGCTAGATGCTAAGAATACAGATATGAACATGTTCTCCATGCATGGTCTAAAAACAACCTTCTCCATTAATCTGTTGTTGGCAGTATAGTAAATTGTTTTCATTTATATTAACAAAAGCATTAGCAGAGTAAATTTCTGTTGGAATTTGTCCTCAGTTTCATAGTCACTCAGCTTCTTTAAGAGGGGTTCCTGTTTACTCCTTTGAATTGTGGATCCATAAGTGCATTATCTTCCAATCAATAGAGATCCCATAGAGTTTAATAAAAATATAAAAATAAAATATCTAACATAAGGAAGGCATACTATTTATCATCAGTCAAAAAGAATTCAACACAGAAGGAAATGACTTCACAGGGTTTTCACCTACACTTTCACTGTCACCAAACAGTTTAATGCTATGGGAAATAGAGTTGTCTTCAAAACCACTAAAGCAGCCACTTCTTGTATTTCAGGAAAATTCCTAAGGTCTCCATATAATGTTAAGGGTTTTTCATCAATTCTGAGGAAGTTTGCCATAATCACTTCAAAACATTAATGTGTTAAAAAAAAATCACACACACACACAATTCGGAATTATACTAACACCACCCCACTATGGACCAACTGGGTATGAGCTAATTTATGTTATAGAAACACACACTAGAAGAGACTATCCTTCATTTCTTTTGATCATATTTTCCTAGGAATTCGACCATTTTATGTAGATTTTCAAATTTATTGGTATAAAGTTGTTCATAATGTCTTACTACCTTTTCAATATTTGCTAAATATGTAGTTATACATATTTTTATAACTTTTGCATTTCTGATATTGTTTTAATATTGTTTATTTTCTCTCTCTTAAAAAAATTGTAGGCTTTGTGGGTCCTTTCCATTGTATGTTGATTTCCTGTATCAATTACTGGTCTTACTTTTTCTTTTCTTTTTTCTTCTTCTTCTTTTTTGATAATTCACTGTTCTTTTTCTAACTTCTTAATTTTTATGCTTTTTTTTCAGTCTTTCTTATTTTATAATATAAACAGTTAAGAAAAAATTGTTTTTCTTCTGCATTAGCTATCTCTTTTAAGCCTTTATACAATTTTCTTATTGCCCAGTTCAAAGTAAATTCTATTTTGAATATTTAATTCCTTCCTTAGTTCATAAGTTATATAAAGTATGTTTTTTAATATCCAAAGATAGGAAGGTTTTCTAGTTACCTTTTCTTTATTTATTTCTAGCTTATTGCTTTGTGCTCAGAGAATCTGGTGTGTATGATTTTAGTCCTTTCAAATTAGATGAGACTTGAATTTATATATTAGTCTTTCATCAATTTTTGTAAATATTTTATATATGCCTGAGAAGACAGTACCCTTAAGTTGTATCATACAGAATTCTACATATTTTCATTAGGACTAGTTTATTATTATACTGGTATTTAGTCTACTTATTCTATCAATTATTGATAGATGTATGTTAAAATCTACCACAAGGATTGCAGATTTTGTCCATTTTTCCTTGTAGTTTGGTCAGTGTTGTCCTTACAGATTTGAAGATTGCTAGTAAATTTAGGTAAATCATCTTGGTAAATGAAATTTTAAAAATGATTTTTTTTATATTTATATTTTTGCCTGAATATATTTATTGTTTGATAGCAATGCAATAACACCAACTTTCTTTTGATTTATATTTGTTTGGAATGTGTTTTTCTTTTTTTTTTTTATTTTCTAAATTTCTGTATTCTAATGTTTTGTATGTATTTCATTAAAATAGCTTACAGTTGTACTTTTCCATTAAATATGAGAATGTTTGCGTTTGTTGTTTTTTTTTTTAGAAGAGTTATAGAAGGCACTCAAATAGATAGCCAGAGCCACAGAATGCAGACCAAAGATATATATGATTTATGGTTTATATATGAAAAAATAAATTATATCCTTACTTTATGCCCTACACACTTTCAAATGGAGTAAAAACTTAAATGCTGAAAACAAAACTTTACATTTTCAGTAGAAAATGTGAATGGATTTTTTTTTAACTTTGAAGTAGGAAAGAAGTTTTAAAATAAAGTCATAAAAACATAAATGATTGATAATTTTAACTATATGAAATAACTTATAAAAATAATATCTGAAAGGAAAAGAAAAGGTAGGTTATCCACTGGGAGCATATTTTTGCTATGTTTATAACTGATAAAAGGTTATTATTAAAAATATAAAAAATAACTTCTATAAGTTAAGAAGAAAAAGAAAATGTGCACAAGAAATGACAAGGTTTCACAGAAGCAGAAACAATTAAGGATAATAAATATACAAATAAATGTTCTACCTCACTGGTAATCAAGAAGATGCAATTCAAGACTGCCATAAAGTACCATGTTTCATTAATTCAATTGTCAAAAATTTAACTCTGACAATACCATGTGTTTGATGTAAATCAACAGAATTTTTACATATTATGAGAATGTAAATCAGTACAGCCCTTTTGAAATACAATTAGTTTGTGTGTGTGTTGTGAAGTTGACTATTTATATTCTTGTTGATTCTTCAATTACATTTTCATATATATTTCCAAGAAAATCTCTTGAATATATGCATCACGAAATTTGTATTGTTGTGTTCTTCTTTGTAATAGTAAAAGAATAAATCAAATATTAATTGACAGGAGAAAAGATAAACAGATAACATTATAGGCAATGAAAATGAATGAACTATAGCTACATAGGGTAAAAAGTTGAGTGGAAAAGCAAGAGCAAAACAAATACCAAAAAAAAAAAAATAATAATAATAATAACGTTTTACAGATTTCTAAAAACAATAAAATCCAACAATTTAGTTATACACATGATCAAGCTATTAAAAAAATACTAAAAGAAACAAAAATTTAAGGTAATAGCTAACTGAGGTAATGAGAGGAATGGAGCAGACAACTACATGTAAAATATTGTCAAACTAGTTCACAGTCATGGGTGCTGTGTTACAAACATGAATAAACAAGCAAGTAGTGTGACATAACTGTGATTAATTCAAGTTTTGCATGTGTGAGTTCCATTTAAAAACATGAACACTTGTGTTAGTGATATATCCCTTTTCTCCAGCTTGAAGTACAAAATAAGATCATCTCTTTGTGTGATTTAAATTAATTAGCCAGCTTTTCCATTTCCCTTTGGGTCTTTTATATTCTTTGGGGACTGAATCTAAAAATTCAATTCTAGGCTGCCACAAGATGTTCTTGTTAAAAATGGGAGGCCAGGAGAAGCCGGGATGGCTCAGTGGGTTAAGAGCTCACTTTGCAGCCCTGGAGACCAAGGATCGAATCCCGGCCCCGTCCCTTGGGGACCCATATGCTGAACTGGGGAGTGCCCCCAGTTCGGTTCTCACTGTGGTGAGACCCTGGCCCAGTTCCTGCCCTGTGCAGCCCTGCTCCCACCTGTGGAATGAAACTATGTGGAAAAAACCAATGATGTGCAACTATGGAGACTGTTCTGGGCCCTCCCCCTTCTCTCTGTCTCTGTCTCTGCATCTCTCTCTCTCTCTGTGTCAAAAACAATAAAAATAAATCTTTAATAAAAATGGGAGGCCACGCAGATGAAAGATGCCATGTCATAGGCAATGTGGAGATAAGTGACTAAGAAGGGAAGTCGCAATTTCTAAGGACTCGGAAAGAACTGGTATCATAACACTTACTTTTACGAAGAGCTTTTACTTTAAAATCTTGCCCTCACAAGGGTTTTCAAGGTTCAGCCATCCTCTTTCTAGGATTTGGTTTGGACTCCACACCATCAATCCTTTCTACTCTTCCTCACTGTCAGTCCCAATTAGGAAAGCCCTGGTGCCCTTTCTTGACAGTTGGCCTAAAATGGTATATTTAGGTAGTTAGAGACACTCTGACATATTCTAATTGTGAACCTCAAAAGGGAAGAGGAAGAGACTCATTGCTTTTGCTCCATACTGCTTCCTTAGTTCTTTAAAAATAATTTAAGTTCTAACCAATTTACTACTGTCTCCTCCAGAACAGATAGAATTTACTAGCAACTTTTGAGTTGGAACATCTACTATTAAAAAAATCAAGTTCTATTCTTGGCAAACAACTGTGTTAGTATTTGTAAAGCTTCCTTTTAAAATACTTTTATATATATTTCCTCATCATATTCCAACGTAAATAAGAATATAGTTTGAAATGAAATTATTTTTTAGTTATTCTGTCTCATCTTCAAAAGAGCCCCTGTGAATACTGAGCCAGGACCAGTTTCATAGAAAATTATTAAGAATTTTAAGGGGGTGATTGCAAAGCCTTAGACCAAGCACAGGCAATCTGAATTTCAAGTTCCCTTGTTACTGAACAAATTGCATGCTTATGCAGCAGCCCTGAGCTAAACTCAGATCACATGGAGCAGGTACAACTATAATTTAAGCAGGACCCTCATATCTTCTAGTGATCAGTATTATATTTCATCTACATCGGGTGTGTTGCCTCCCAAAGCTGTCCTTGTCCCACAACTGTAAAATAAACTTGTACATTTTGAAAGAACACAGACAAAAAAGTAAACCCTTTCACGTATGAGTAGATGTAAGCCAATAGCATCTGAGATTTTGTCATTGTCATGAGATTTCCTTAAAGAGATAATAATTATGCCCCCTGTTCTTCCAGGTCTAAGAGGGTTGATGAGATTTTTTTTCCTTTGGTCACATTTGTGCAAAGGAAAAAGAAGAAAACCAATGGTGGTAAGGCTTCTTCTCAATGACTAGAATGTGAGACAAAATATGAACTATGACAGTCTTAGATTTCCCTGAAGAGATGGCAGACACATATCTATTTTTCTACCTGAACCAATAATCTCATCCATTGGGGTTAGGGTCAAGTTTCTTAGGGCACCAGCAACTCTTTGGCTCAGATTTGCTTTACAGTCAGTAGATAATAGATTTAGAGCCTTCAGTATTGCAGGTGATGAAAATTTAGGTAAGCAAAGACTCCTGAAAGGAAGGAGTGATTTGGACTCATTAAGCTGTTAAACTTGAGAAAGGCGGGGTTTGTTTTTGCTTTTTAACTATTTCAGACCAATTCCCTTGAGACTAATCGTTAGCTTATTGAATGGCACAATTTACATATTCAGGTTTCCTAGTTGCATATAAGCATTCATAGTAGTTAGAAAGAAACAGAGAAATACATTTTCTTCAGAAAGGAGTTTAACAATGGCATCTTCTACAATGCAACAGGTATGTGGAGGAGGGATTAAGGATAAATCATTGTTTTCTCTTCCTTGAGGTTTTCTTAAGAAGTAAATTGTCACCCTAATAATGCAGTAGCATTGCGGGTGAGTTGATTCTTCTTTCTTTTTTTTGCATTTTGGTCAAGTGCAGAGAGAACATGTATAAATGTGAAAGTATATAGTCATGTGACTTAATAAGAATTTTCAACAAAAAACAGAACTTTTTAAATATCTGCTTTTTAAATATGTGAACAAGATAATGTGCTGCCTTTTGACAGTGCAACATGTTTCCTGGGAAGAGAATTTGCAGCCCTGGGCAGGGTTACCTTTTCCTAAGTGGCTGAATAAATTACCACTAGCATTCACTGAAGTGAATCCGAGGATTAAGGAAGTTACCTGGGATTTCTACATACAATCTCATGTCTTTGCTTTCTTAGGAGAAATCTTTTCTGGTCAAATGTGTTAATGAATGTGTTCATCCTAATACAGAAGGAAGGAAGAAGGATAAGAGGAAAGTCACCTTTGATAGATCTCTTTATATATCAGACATTGTGCTAACTCTGTTTTATATGTATTATTTAATAGGGTAAGATTTATCAACATTTAGTATTTGATAGAAATTGAACTAAAAGAAATCAATAGCTTGGGCAAAGGAAAAATTATTTAAGAAAAGCATAAGAATAATTAGCAGGGAGAAACACATTGTGAAGTCCCTTAAAAGTGTAAAAAGTTGCTAAAACAGAGGAATATTTAATATGAAAGTATTCACCAAATTTAATGATAAGGGAAAAAGAAACGAGATCATGTTAGAAAAACCAGAAAATTCTTTATTATCATGGTAATGAACTTATAATGTAATCACTTTTTTGAGGAATGTAGAAGAAAATTTTATTTTAAAATTTTAGTAGAATAAAATTTAGATAAAATATTTATTCATAAACTGAATGAGCAAGCAATTCATTATGCTTTAAATCTTTAATTTTTGTGCTTTTTATAGAAACATTATAGTAATGGCAAAAAGGCCAAACTTTCCCTTAATTCTGTTGCAATCTATGTATCTATATGAGTTTCTATTAATAGATCTAAAAGCTGGGGGACGGGGAGGCACTTGAAGAATATAGTCTTGAAAATATTCTTTTATGCATTTAGTTTTTACACTCAATCTGAAAGTTGTGAAAGATATGGCAATTGATGGGTTTAAACTGCCGATGGATGCCACGTGCAAGAAACATGGTAAAGGGAGCACAGAGAATGATGAATGCAGTTCACTTCAAAGTACTTCTTGTTGGGCTCACCAAATAATCATCTAAAGTGCCCCTTCCTGTTTTGTGGAGAGTGTATGAGGAATACAAATACTACGTATTCATCATTTTATGTGCTTCAAATAATTATATTATAGTTTTTAGAGTTGATTGGTTAATGCAAGTTCCTGAATGCTAAAAGGGAAGTCAGTCAAGCTCCATACCCTATGACTTGATTTTTAGAGAATTGAGACTTTTCTGAAAGTGAGAGATGGTAGGGGAATTAATAATATCAGTTCATGGGGAAGCTGGATGGCTCAGTGGGTTAAGCACTCACTTTGCAGCCCCGGGGACTGAGGGTTGAATCCTGGCCCCTGCCCATGCAGAACCATATGCTGAACTGGGGTGTGCTTTCCATGCGGGAGACTCCCAGTTCAGTTCTCACCCCTGGCTCAGCCCCTGGCTTAAGGGGGTGTGCCTCCCATAAGGAAGGCCCCCCAGCCCAATTTCTACCCTTCATGGCCCCCACCCACTTGTGTGGAACAAAACCTCACTGAAAACTAATGATATGCAGCTCTGGATACTGCTCTGGAGACTGCTCTGGGCCCTTCGCCTTCTCTCTGTCTCTCTCTGTCTCTGTCAAAAACAATAAAATAAATCTTAAAAAAAAAAAAATATCAGTAACTTAGCTAGGAACACGAAAGAAGTTTGCAAATAAATTTTAAATGTATCGTTGTGGCATTGTTTTTAACATAAGAATAGTTTGTGTGTATGTGTGCTATTTTCATTAATATTAAATTATTTTGTATTTCTCTAAGTTTTACTTCCCAAGAAGTAAAGTGATTTAAAAATAAACCAACACAATTTTCTTTGTCTCTCTTCTGCTTTTTATTGAGCACAATGAAGGTATCAAACCCTTCCTTTCTATTTCATAAGACTTCCTTTTCCCCAGTATTTTCTGTGTTCATGCTTAACTGGTGATCCTTAACTGGTTAGCAGGTGGCTAACAAAGAATAACAGCCAGCTGAAAAACTTGGTATTACTAAGATGAAAAATTCCACGCCTACCTACCTTTCTCCTACTTTTATTTTGGGGAGGATACTAGCTAAAAACACCAACTTGGGGGACAAGAATGAAATGAGAAACCCTTTCTTCTCCCATCCTATCCTCTCTATCCCCCTGATTTTCTGCTGCATTTTAGAAACCCTGAGAGTGGCTTTTACAGGTCTCCTAACAACCTCATGTCTTTTCTTCACTCTTTCTTTTCCTTGGAATGGGCTTTATTCTCTTTAGTTCAAATCCACTCTCCCATTGAGAGACATCAAAAATCCCACCCTCACTGGGACACTCTTGTCTACCCTCACCTGAAGTTCTCTCATCCTTTTCTGATCTTTTTTTTTTTTTTGAACTGAACTGGAGGCCTCACCGCATTCAGGAAGCACACCCCAGTTCAGCATATGGGTCCACACAGGTCGGGGCTGGGATTCGATCCTCTGTCCCCAGGGCTTCAAAGCGAGCACTTAACCCGCTGAGCCATCCTGGCTTCCCCTTTTGATCTTTAAAAAAATTTATTTTTATTGTTTTTGGCAGAGAGAGTGAGAGACAGAGAGAAGGGAGAGGGGCCAGAGCAGTCTCCATAGTTGCATGTCATTAGTTTTCTATGTAGTTTTATTCCACAGGTGGGTGTGAGGCTGCGCGGGGCAGGAACTGGCCGGGGGATCCCGCATGGAAAGCATGCCCCAGGAGGAAGCCGAACCCCGGTGAGAACCGAACAAGGGTTCGCACGGTCTGGAGACAGGATTTTACACCGATGCTCAGTCCCTGAGGTGAAAAGACAAGCGTTCAACCTGCTGAGTCATTTGCCATCCCCCTATTTTGATCTTTGATCTCACATTTTGCCTAGACCTCTCTTCAGTTAGTTCATCATCGCTGTTGCCTTTCATCTGAAGAATTATTTAAGTTTTAGGTATTGATGTATTTTGTTTTTGTTTGTTTGTTTGTTTTGTTTTTTGGCTGTTTTGTAGACTGTGCAGCCAGGGACTAGTTAATGCTTTCTTGTTCCTTCCATTGTGTCTTGTATACTGTAAGCGTTTAATAAATAGTTATGTGTGATGATGCTCTTATATCACAGCAGCTGTGAACCTAATGGTTTATCTAGTAGTAAGTGGGCAAGTCTGTAAGTGTGAAGCCATTGATGGCCAAAGGCTTTCTGCCATATTAGTAGTTATGCTTTGTGTGTAGACAGTGCTTTCCCCCCCTAATGTACATTAAAATAGAAAGCTATCCTAATTCATGGACATGATACATTCCAAGTGTACATTTCAAACGGTGGCATATGACTTTTGTGTGGAAACGGAGGTGCTGTGTCCTTGTCGTGGAGATGGCCAACTTTCCCAAAGCTCCCTACGCGTCTGCTCCTAGTCCCCTGTGTCACCTCCGTGCAGGACCATGGCAAGCTGTCAGTACTGCCGGCTGTGCGCTGCATAGGGAGCTGAGGAGAGGCTCTGGGGAGGTGCACTTGCTCTTCACAAAGAAGTGAGTGTGGTGCCTCTATGGCCTTTGCCCACCTCTGATTCAACTGCTCCGGTGGCTGAGATGCTTAACACGCTCCATGATTAGATAATAAGAAGGATTCTGCCGTATCCTTAGACACTCTTAAATGATTCTTCCTTTTTCAAACAACTGCAGCATGAAAAAATAATAATAATAAAGCACGGTGAACATAATAGAACACACGAATAAAACTATTTTCAAATAATAACCTCCTGGTCCTACAAGATAATAGACCCCAATCAAATCAGACCTGATTCTCTGTTCACTCATTTGAAGTGACTGTATCATCTAATAGACATCCGTTCTTCCTACGTGCACAAGGAAACTCAATTACGGTAAGTTCAATAATAAACTTGTTCCTCTTCTTCCACTTCCAGATTCTTTTTAAATTTCAGATCCTGACATCAAGTAAGAGTTGACTAAATCTTCGTGGTGTAATTTGAATCCAGAAATATATGAAGAGATAATGATCATTTAAACTCCTTATGCTAGAATTCTATAAAGTTACAAAGATTCATATTAATAAACGAGAGAGATCCTAAGTAAGATTTCAGCATAAGTTATCTTCCTTGAGTCTTTTATATCATTCTTGAGTTTTTCTATGAGAACTGTTTTCTCTAAAACATGGACTATTTTATCTCTATTATCTGACAAAATTTCATATATTCTTCCTTTTTCTGAAGGAAACATTCAATTGCTCTGAATATGGAAATGGATCGTGCCCAGAAAACGAAAGGCCTTTGGGCATCCGAGCCACCATGTATTTGTTTATGGTGGGAGCCATATTCATCACGGTGTTTGGCAATCTCACCATGATAATTTCCATTTCTTACTTCAAGCAGCTTCAGACACCCACCAACTTCCTCATCCTCTCCATGGCAGTCACCGATTTTCTTCTGGGGTTCACCATCATGCCATATAGTATGATCAGATCGGTGGAGAATTGCTGGTATTTTGGGCTTACATTTTGCAAGATTCATTATAGTTTTGACCTGATGCTTAGCATAACATCTATTTTCCATCTGTGTTCTGTGGCCATTGATAGATTTTATGCTATCTGTTACCCTTTACGCTATTCCACCAAAATGACTATTCCAGTCATTAAACGGTTGCTACTTCTCTGCTGGTCAGTCCCGGGAGCGTTTGCTTTTGGAGTGGTCTTCTCGGAGGCCTATGCTTATGGAATAGAGGGCTATGAGATCTTGGTTGCTTGTTCCAGTTCCTGCCCAGTGATGTTCAACAAGCTATGGGGGACCACCATGTTTATGGCAGGTTTCTTCACCCCTGGGTCTGTAATGGTGGGAATTTATGGCAAAATTTTTGCAGTATCCAGAAAACATGCTTGTGCCGTCAAAAACTTGTCAGACAATCAAAGTAACCAAATGAAGAAAGACAAAAAAGCAGCCAAAACTTTAGGAATCGTGATGGGTGTTTTCTTATTATGTTGGTTTCCCTGTTTCTTCACAATTTTATTGGATCCCTTTTTGAACTTCTCTACTCCTGTAGTTTTGTTTGATGCTTTGACATGGTTTGGCTATTTTAATTCCACATGTAATCCCTTAATATATGGTTTCTTCTATCCCTGGTTTCGCAGAGCGCTTAAGTACATTTTGCTAGGTAAAATTTTCAGCTCACATTTCCATAACACTAATTTGTTTATTCAAAAAGAAACTGAATAGACTTATTCTGTATGAGTGAATTGAAGAAAAAGAACTGGAACTTAGAGCAATGAAGTCACTTAAAGTGTTTGTGTGAGGTAGAGATGTTGGTTACCATGGAAAGCTCTTAATTTATATGACTTGAGGGGAAAAAGGAATGTTCTTTTTGAACTAAAAATCCCTGTTTTTCAGAATACTTCATCTGCCCACTACTTCCAGGTAGAGAATAAAAAATGTTAGAAGGTGATCAGAAGATGAGGAAAATCCAGTAATGAGATGAAGAGGACACACAAAAAGTTTATACTATTCAGAAGGGATGAAAACATAAGCCAAACTTGAGGACTGATATCTGCTTCTCATCATCACATACATTTTGTGTGATATTTTCATTTCTTTCTTCCTTAGTGTCTGATCAGATGTATTTTGAAACATCAACAACAAAAAATTATAGGGAAATAAATAAGAAAATAACAATTTCAAAAACACATATTCTGTCAAGAGTCAGTCATTTGTTATCTGAGAGTTAAGCCTTTACTAAGTTTTACTGTTGTGAGATTCAAATTTTTCTTATTTTAAATGAAAGAAGATGAAAACTGTAACTGAGGCCACAGATTCAATGAGCGTTTTCATTCATGCATGTTCTTAATCATAGCAGTAAACAATTTCTATTTTATTAGCAGGAAATATCCTATTCCATGCCTTTCTTTCTTCCTCAGTCTTATTCATATTTTCTATTGCTAATTGGTATCCTGATTCTTAATAAACATAAAGTACATACCCAAAAAAGTTGCAGTTTGAATCTATCATTCCTTTTTGCTTAATATTTATACATTTTTGTTTGCATAATAAATTAATGAAAGAAGAAAGCAAAGAAGAAAACTAATATTTATGAGGTGGGAAGGTGCTCTGGGTCCTGGAAAATTTACACTGTATTTGTTATTCAGTGTCTTTTTAATTAAAAGTTGAGACCCATTAATAACTTGTGTGTGTGTGTGTTAGTTGATTTAATGGTGATCAGCCAGAGGTGTGCTACAAAATGTATAACACTTGGCTCTGAAAAGAAAAAACACCATAATTTGTAGAATTTGATAATTTTCTTGATACATTAAAAAAAAACCTTCATTTAGCTGATTTCATAGCTATGAATGTAATATCAACTAATTCTCAAAATTTTTGAAAAGTTAAGTTCTTTAAAAGGTTGGGTATGAGTGGTTCCAGTATAGCACTGGCTGCATATAACATTTTTCTTTTTAAGATTTATTTTATTGTTTTGACAGAGAGAGAGAAAGACAGAGAGAGAGACAGAGAGAAGGGGGAGGGCCCAGAGCAGTCCCTTAGTTGTACGTCATCACTTTTTGACATAGTTTCATTCCCCACAGGCCGGAGGGGGGGCTGCACAGGGCAGGAACCAGGCAGGGGGCTGACCATATGGGAGTCATCTGCCCTCCAGCTGGGGGCTGAACTGGGGGGGCCTTCCACATGGGACACACACTCCAGTTCAGCATGTGGGTCTGCATGGGCCAGGGATGGAATTCAATCGTTGGTCCCTGGGGCTGCAAAGCAAGTGCTTAACCTGCTGAGCCATCTGGGCCTCCTCACAAATAACAGTTTTAATGAAAAGTAAACTAGAGTACAAGAAAATAAATAATTTCAAATATATAACTTGCATTGAGAATAAATATTGCCTTAATAACTTTTATTTTTAGTAATATACACGTATATGTTTGTATATGTAAGTAAACTGTTCCACCCAAATATTGTTTTTAGTTTCTTCAATTTCAATGTTTTAATGAATAAATTAATACTTCTTTCTCTGTGGAAAAGTTTACTTGGTTCTCACACTTTGACCTTCATCCATTGCACAAATCACAATTAATCAGTGACCTTTCAGCTGTCAGTTTAAAGCTAGCCTTGCCTTGCTGCCCAAAGATGGGCCTGCACACATTGTCTGGACCTTCTACTGCCCTTCCTCCCTTGCGGACCTGCTGGGTTGTTCCCTCCCTACAGCCTCTCGGGTAGAGGTGAAATAGTGGAGTGAAAGTGAATACAAGTTCAAAATAAAGGGAAAAAGTGATTTTTAAGAACAGAGAAATTAAAGCCAGGTGCTTTTATGAGATCTTATGCTGTGTGTTAGATAGTATTAAGGTTTTTTTGTTTGTTTTTGGTGAGAGAGTTGGTAATTTGTCTTAATGATGTGATTGTGTTTTGGTATTTAAACACACACAGACACAGACTTTCTCTTTTTATTTTAAAAGACCAATCACTAAGAAATAAGTAAAATAGGTTTTAGCTCCACTATAAAGTAGACTTATTTTGAATTAGTACTTATTAAATTTACCCTGCAATTCATTAACATGAGAATAGAAAATAAAACTCAACAGCATGGTTGCCTGTTGACATTTGTTGGAAAGGACTTTGTGACTGTCCTTTTTACAGGCTAATGGTGTTGTGATGGTGGATATTGGTTATACTGGTGGTTATTGATGAAATAAAAATTTAACAGGTCTATGTAGACCAGAAATTTTTTTTTTAAAGATTTATTTATTTTTTTATTGTTTTTGACAGAGAGAGACAGAGATACAGAGACAGAGATAGAGAGAAGGGGGAGAGCCCAGAACAGTCTCCATAGTGGCACATCATTGGTTTTTCCACATAGTTTTATCCCACAGGTGGGTGGGGCTGCACAGGGCAGGAACTGGGCTGGGACCCCAGTGAGAACTGAACTGGGGGCACTCCCCAGTTCAGCATATGGGTTCGGACAGGCTGGGGCCGGGGCCAGGGCTAGGATTCGATCCTTGGTCCTCAGGGCTGCAAAGTGAGCGCTCAACCCACTGAGCCATCCCGGCTCCCCCAGATATTTTTTTTATGATACTTCTCTCTTTCTATTAAAATCACATTCGTACTTTAAAACATCATTCAAATAATTTCTCTGTAAAGTTCTGCTCAGTAATTCCCCTTTCATCGAAACATAATTTTCTTTGTACCTTTACATGGCACTTTTCAGTTTCACAGTGTGATCATTCTGCCTAGTTTGCTAGTGAAAGAGTGGCCAATCCTCCTATTTACTTTCTGCCTTCCATCATTCATTATTTTATTTCCCAGCGTTAGTAAAGTAACAGCTTCCCTCCACACCCAGAATTTTATAGGAAGTTACCAATGAGAAAATAAACAAACTGGGAAACAACTAATTATAGAAATAGGACTAGAACTCTGATCTTTTGACTTTTCAGTAGTTTATTGAATGAGTTTATTTTATTTTATTTTTTTAAAGATTTGTGACACTGTCTTTTTTCTTCTCCTTTTTTTTCCCCCCCTAAGAGTTTTAGTGAAACTGGTACAAATCAATGAACCAAAAATGAACACTTCCCTCCCACACCAAAATATTCTCAGTATATTTGGGAATCAAAGTACAAACAGAAATGTTTTATGATTCAGACAATTATTCCTTCTTTGGATATCGGCCATCATTTAATTCAGCCTGTACATATCTATGTAGTTTTAATATATAGAAAATTCAGTACCTAGCTTTCCAAAATGAAACCCAAGTGTTCATGAAATCATTATGAAATTTTTCTCCTTCATTTGGAAAAAAACAAACAAACTGAAAACTATCTGGAACATTAAAAATACAAAGAATATTTCAATATCCCTCAGGAAAGAGAGCTAAAAGAACAATTCCATTGGGGATCTGTAGTTAGTTCCTCTCTTGGAGCTCCTGGATCTGAGTTGTTCACTCTAGGTCTCCTGAGAGCAGATGCAAATTTATATGAATCAGATGTCTAAATCTTCAACACTATACTTTTTGGAATGACCTTGACTTCATGCCTGCAAAGCCACCACAAGAGATAGAATGATGCACAACTAGCTTTTCAGAAGAGGGAAGGTACTGGGTCAATAAAAAGAACTGGGAACATACTATTTTTTTAATTGTTGATTTATTCTCTCCTCCAAAGTAATTGAACAGTGATAATTAAATTTTAAACATAACCAGAAATTGTTTCAAATAGAATAGAATAGAAAGATAGGTTTTTTTATTTTTCTTAACTAAAAAATAATTATTATAATATTTAAGTTAAAGAAAGGTCTTATAATTTCCATAAAAATCTGTTTGGCATTTTATAAATTTCTATGTAGTGCCAATATAAAAAAGTGTTTTTGCAAAGTACAAGAAATATGAAAGACATGATTTATTGAATGTAAGGTATTATAAATTTCAATAATGTTAATATGCACTTGTCTCTGATATTACATCTTAATTTAAAAATCTTGTTATATACTACTTAATTCACTGCCATATACTATATATTTTAATTTTGGGTATTTTTTTTCTCTTGCAAGCGGCATTTATTGGAAGATATTCTGTTTCTCTTTTCTCTTCAAGTCATTCACTCATTTCAGATTTAAAGAGTGCCCAAATAAAAATGAAGTTTCTCTCTTGTCAAGAACTGCTCTTCTCTGTTTTAATGGGCATACAAATAATATACAATCTTGCTAAAAATTACATTTTTGGATGGCTCTGAGATATTTTTATTTCTAAAAATGTTCCCAGAAGATGGTGATATGTTTGATCTATGAACCATACTTTGATTAGCAAGGACTAGATGGGAGAAACAGTAAGCAGAAAAAAACCATGGACTTCCTTGTTGCCCAAATGGATAAGAAGTGAACCATTGTCCATTATTAGAGTTGGTATGGGGTGGTGGGAGGTTTACTGGAACAGGAGCCAAAAGACCCAGATTATAATGTTGATTTTACTATAAACCGTTGCTTTTCATATACGTGTAACAGTTGAGGGAATGCAATGGAAATGTGACATTTAAGTAATTTAGAAGCTCTAAGACACCCCAAAATTTTAACTGACTTTTCTTTTGAATGCTATTTATTTTCAAAAGCGGTTTATTAGCTACTTTCTAAGCAACATTTACTGTTTCCTCATACTTTCATTTGTCCCAAATCAGATGTCTTTTCTATCATGAGACAAGATGCCTATTAACTAGATTTCATAATGCATTGGCGTTAATTTGTTCCCATTTAATACAACAAAGCACCACTGGTTCCCTGCCACATACATAGCTCTGTGTGTTAAGTGTTTCAAGGGTTAGCTGTGGGCTGACTAGACGTCCCGCTTTAAATCTCACAGAAAACACTAGTACTGTCCTGTTTCATGTCCTGAATGGTCAGGCTGGTCTCACTGGGCTAAATTCAGGGTGTCAGTAGCCTGACCATATGTATCATTTAAAATGGAACAGTATCATTTCTTTCTGTCCCATTTAAAATGGGACATCTGGTTAGCTTAGTTAGATGGTTAATATAATGTTATCTCAGTAATAGTTATTTCTTGAAAAATTTATAGTAACAATAAGGCAACTTTAGAAAGTGCTGTGCCAGAAAAAGGAAATATTTGTATTTGAAATCAAAGTCGGCTATAGGATGAGGAAGTAGAATCACCCATCTCTGAGATCTTTGGCCACTCCAATAATCTATAATACTATAAGATTAACTCCAACTGGGAGAGTCAGAAAAAGTTTCTGGAAAGGAAAGATATTTGAGCTGAGCATTGAACTGGTCAGAGATGAAGGACCTGCCCAATAGGTGGAGGAAGGGGCATTGGCCCAGCTATAGGGTGGGCATTTGCAAGGCAGTGTAGAGGCCTCTGTGACCAAAGGTGACTGGACCATTGTAGACAGAAGGGAGGAAAGCCTACAGCCAGGGCTTCCGTGCAAACAAATGCTGAAAGACACATTTATAATATGAAAGACTGTGCTCTGATGTTTTAGCCAAGGCATGTTTTTCCAGACCTTTTTCCTTGTATCCATCAAAAGTAAGCATAGGTGGTCTTGATAAAGCATTTATTTGGATCAATTCCTCTCAGGCCTCTACTAAATAGTCTCCGATACTTAGTTTTAGTAAAGGTTCTTCTCTTCTACTAGTTTTCAAATAGTGCTATAGTTATAGCTAATTACAACAAAGATGCTTTGCTTTGGTTTGAATTTTCACTTTCTTTTCTGCCCCTGCTCTCTGGAATGGAGGCTGTTCTCTGTGTTCTGCGGTATATTTACTGACACTTGATCCCAGCTCTTTTTAAAAGACATTTTCAAGTTTTTATCTTTGCTCATTGTCAACAGCCATGTGGTTTTATGAGACTTACTGATAACTGGGAGCTATTTGAAATCAGTCATATATCTGTCTCATACTATTTTTACTTTTTGATGCAAAAATGTATAAACTACTACAGATAGATTTCTAGGAGAATTTTTTTCTTCTGTTTATCTTAGTTTTCAGTGCTACATTTGAATACAGTCAACTTATTGCCATTCCTAAAATAGCTTCCAAGTAGTCTTTGTTATTATAGGCTGTAAATAGTCTTTAGTGTCTATATGTTATATAGTCTATAGGCTAATGTTAGTTCCAGGTCTAAATTGGCATTGGTTTTGGTAAGAAACTCTTTATCTTACCTGCCACACCATGAACGGACATTAAGAAGTGGTCAAAGAAGCTAGTCTAAAATTTTATTCAGTTATTTTAAGCAGTTAGCTAATCAGCTGAAATACTTCAGAGTTAATTTCCAGGAAGCATGAGACAATCAGAATTTAAGAAGAAAAAGAAAGCACATTATTCACAGATACTATCCAAATTTGTGCTCTTATTTAGAATACTTTAAAATTTGCTTCTTATTACATCTAATTTCAGCAGTATATTAAAAAACAATAACATTAATTGCTCATATCTTTCTTTACTGATCCTTCTTACCTGATGTTTTTCCAACAATTAAAAGTAAGAAAAATAATAATTTGGATTAACTTATATATGGTATCTGTATGTGCATACATAAGTGACAGTGGCAATTGTAAGTTCCTTACCTGAATAGTTTAGATGTAGAAGAGAGGAACATCTTTCATAACAATGGTGACATTTGTGTTACTTGGTACCTGACAGAGAGCATGTGAAAATATTTACCTCCTTCTGTTAGAACCATGGATAGTAAGTTTCTATTTTCTACTATATCTTATATGCCATTCATATTTTATGGCTATGAAAATTAGATTCTTAACCTAGAATTTGCTGTTGGGCAACCTCTTTCTTCTACTGAAATGAACACTTTTGTTTCAATGATAAGCTTTAGCTCCATGGTACATTTAAACTCTGACTCCTTGTAAATGTATATGGATGGAGATATGCCAAACTTTTTATCAGCAGTGCTTGAAATTAAAACTTGAAGTAAAAAAGAAAACAATCTCCATGAGAAATGATTAATATTTAAACATTTTTGACATTTAACAATGGCAATTTTATAGAAGCTACATGGTTCAACATAATAGATTATGCGGAAGACTCAAAAAAAGTGCAAAACTTAAGAAAATGTCATAAATCTTATGAGGAAAAGCAGGGAAGAAGGTAGGAACAATGCTAATGGCCTTGTATATTTTCATAGATAACTTCCAAACTCATAAGCAAGTTATGAAACAATGTTTACTTGAAAATCTGTCATTTTGAAATCAGAATACGGTTTCCCCAAAGATTATTGTTAGTTAGTTTTTTTTTAAAGATTTATCTCCATTGTTTTTGACAGAGAGAGAGATATACAGAAACAGAGACAGAAACAGAGAGAAAAGGGAGGGCCCAGAACAGTCTCCATAGTTGCACATCATTGGCTTTTCCACATAGTTTCATTCCACAGGTGGGCGCTGGGCTGCACAGGGCAGGACCTGGGCCAGGGTCTCACCCTGGCAAGAACTGAACTGGGGGCACTCCCCAGTTCAGCATACAGGTCTGCACAGGCCGGGGCCAGGATTTGATCCTCGGTCCCTGGGGCTGCAAAGTGAGCATTTAACCCACTGAGCCATCCTCGCGTCCCCTATTGTTAGTTTTTTAACTTGGTTAATATGGGCATCATTAAGTGATTACTGGATAGGTGCCATTCTTTTTATATGTTATCTCTGATTTTTAAATCAAACATGTAAAGTAGGGTGCATGATCTTTATTTTATAAAGAAGAAACTGAGGCTAAGGGACACTTGTCCAAAATAACATGGTTAATAAGTGGTGGAACCTGTAATCAAACACAGGTGTGCCTGATTTTAAAGCAATAGTGTGGAATGTGGAATAGCCAGGGGCCTGGTAACTGCAACACATGATAAATCTTTGTAAACATTCCAGACTTATATTAGATACCTCATATAAGTGAAATAAAATCTTGAAAAACTTCTAGTACATTACCAATGAATATATAAAAATATAGATGAAATAGAACAGGTAATATAAGCAATTGAGATTTTTTATTTTTTAATGCAGCAAATAGCTCAGAAAGCAAGCACAATTGATGTAATGTTTAAGTATTTAAATAAACTTTAATTAAAATGAGTTAATAACAAGTGACTTTGAACTTTATTGTACCATTAGGAGCTGACATTTACTGGAATCATTTTAAGACCAGAAGAAACACTGATTCACCTTCCTAGAAAAGAATTTGAAGAGATAAAACACCATGGATCTAATTTATATTCCTGAAGACTTATTCAGTTGTCCAAAATTTGGAAATAAATCCTGTCCTCCTACCAATCGCCCTTTTCACATCCGAGTGATAATGTATTCCGTGATGACTGGAGCCATGGTTATCACTGTTTTTGGAAACTTGGTTATAATAATTTCCATATCCCATTTCAAACAGCTTCACTCTCCCACCAATTTTCTGATTCTGTCTATGGCAACCACGGACTTTCTGCTGGGTTTTGTCATTATGCCATACAGCATGGTGCGATCAGTGGAGAGCTGCTGGTACTTTGGAGATGGCTTTTGTAAATTCCATGCAAGCTTTGACATGATGCTAAGTCTGACCTCTATTTTCCATCTCTGTTCCATTGCTGTTGATCGATTTTACGCTGTGTGTTACCCTTTACACTACACCACCATGATAACCCCTTCCATGATTAAGCGACTGCTGGTATTTTGCTGGTCGGCCCCGGCTGTTTTTTCTTTTGGTTTAGTTCTGTCTGAGGCCAATGTTTCTGGTATGCAGACCTATGAGATTCTGGTTGCTTGCTTCAATTTCTGTGCACTTACTTTTAACAAATTTTGGGGGACAATATTGTTCACTACATGTTTCTTTACTCCTGGCTCCATCATGCTTGGTATTTATGGCAAAATTTTTATTGTTTCCAAACGACATGCTCGAGTTATCAGCAACATGCCTGAAAACACAAAGCGGGTAGTGAAGAAAAACCTATCTAAGAAAAAGGATAGGAAAGCAGCTAAGACCCTGGGTATAGTAATGGGGGTGTTTCTAGCTTGCTGGTTGCCTTGTTTTCTTGCTGTTTTGATTGACCCATATTTAGATTATTCTACTCCTATAATAGTCCTTGATCTATTAGTGTGGCTTGGGTACTTCAACTCCACTTGCAACCCCCTCATTCATGGCTTTTTTTATCCATGGTTTCGGAAAGCTCTCATGTACATAGTTTCAGGGAAAATATTTAGTTCCCATTCAGAAACTGTAAGTTTGTTTCCTGAAGCACATTAATAAAAAAAAGCCATTACAAAAGTGAATAGAATAATGAAAACGAGACTATTATTATTTTGACCTGAAGCACGTACCTTACATCCCAACATCACTGGAAATATTGTTCTATTAAATTTCAGTAATCTAGATAAGTGTTCTATAACCGCACAAAAGCTACATTCAGTGTCTTTGATCAGCCAACCAATCAATCATTGATTAATTTTAAACTCTGTATCTGATCAAATCTCACCTCTGACTGGTAAGAGAAATGTACCAAAGAAATATAAAATATAGTTCAGAATAGCTAGACCTCAATTTATACACAGGACACAAAGACCAATATAAGAATAAAGAAACTAAAGTGCTAATGATTTTGATTTTGATCTGATTTTACTCTAGGAATTCAGAAAAGGGAAAGTCATTATGACCTGTGGATCCATAGACATGTGACATAAGACTGGTCTTTACTATCAACAAGCAGTTCATATTATTTGTCTTGAAGAATTATTTATACTCATTATACATAAATTATTCAATTATTTTCTGATACCCTGATGCTCACTAGAAAGAGCTGCCCATTGGAGAAAAGTTGAGCACAAGTCATCATATGCAATTTAAGATTTTATCCTTATTTTTTACTTTGTGGTTTATATTGGAAACAACTTCCAGTTTCCTCTGTCTTTAGCTGCTTAATGTGCATGGTGGGTCTACACTATCAGCCAGCAACCACAAAGCTACTCTTTGTACTCGCTTTAGCCACTACCTCTACACCAAATAAATTTCATCCACACCTACTATGCATATAATTGAATGATTTAAGTCATTAACATTCATTGAAAATTCTTCTAGTAAAATATCTGTGAAACATTAAGAGACAAACAGAACCCAGCTTTTATTTGATATATTGGTACAGACATGAGTACATACCCATCCCGCCTTATACGTGGGATTAGGTTGTGAGAGGGAGGAAAGAAAGCAGAAGGGAGCCGAACAGTTCCTGAATCTAAGTTCAGCTTTAGTCAAATTCTAAAGAGGAAAATTTAATTTTGACCCTTTCCTGTCTCTCTTCTAAGCCCTTCTCTCCACATACCCTGACACATTATGTCCTAAATCCAAATATGGAAAATTACCTAGGATCAGCTTGTATCATGAAGAACAATACTCCTCTTCATCACCATTACAGTATCCTCCCTTGTATTTGTTAGCAGAAAAGCAGATGTGCACGATAAATGCATAACTTAAGTATTTTCATGTTTACCAAAAAATATTCACTAATCCATTCTAACTGTTGGCCTGGAAGTGAACATTTTTGGCTTCATCAAGAAATGGCATGAGAAGTGCTGCCAGGCTCCTTCCTCCTGAGAGTCTCACAAGACCATGGGCACCACCTAATCAGGCCTCTTCCTTCCCAGACAAAGACTTTAAAATGGACTTGCCCACTTCAGCAGTGACAGACCTTCATGTCTAGTGATTCTTCTAGACTTTTGGCTTCCTCTCAATTCCTGCTTTTAAAAGTCTTGTTTGTTTCTCTATTTCAGAACTACGGATTTATTCCTCTATTCTAAAAACTCTATGGTATGTGTGTTTGTCTATGTCAGAAAATAATTTTTCATGACACTTGTTAAAGATGATGAGGCCGACTTTATTTAGGGGAAGTTACTACAGGTAGTAGGAGAGTGAAATTAGACTCAACCAAGTCCAAAAGGTCACATGGGGATTTATACCTAAGAAACAGGGTGAGGGATAAACCACAAATTTATGTGTAAAAACCCCAGTACCTCCTTATGCGCATTCTTAACTGAATGGACTGGTCTGATAAAAAGTAATTTAGAACATCAGTGGGAATTGTGGGAAACTTTTTTTTTAACTATTTTTGACAGAGAGACAGAGAAACAGAGAGACAGAGAGACAGAGAGAAGGGGGAGGGCCCAGAGCCGTCTTTATAGTTGTAGGTCATCAGTTTTTCAACATAGTTTCATTCCACACAGGTGGGCGCAGGGCTGTGTAGGGTGGGAACTGGGCTGGGGGCCTCCCAAATGGGAGGCACACCCCCATGAGCTGAGGGCCAAACCGGAGACCTCCCATACGGAAAGTCCCCACTGGCGAGAACTGAACTGGGGGCCACACCCCAGTTCAGCATATGGGTCCATGTGGGCTAGGGCCAGGATTTGATCATTAGACCAAGGGCTGCAAAGTGAGCACTTAACTTGCTGAGCCATCCCAGCATCCCCTGTGGGAAACCTTTGAAACCCAAACTTGCTTTTTTAAAAACTGAATTGGACAATAATAGCATTGACATTTGCAAAACTGAATGGAATGGCTATTTTGAGGCTTCCAAATATTACCAGAAATCTGAAGTTGCCTCTTGTGACAGTTTGCAAAGAAGCTGAGGCTAACAAACTTTTTTTTTTTTCTTTGAGAGAGAGGGAGAGAGATACAGAGACACAGAGAGAACTGAGCTGGGGAAACTCCCCAGTTCAGCATATCGGTTCGCACCCGCCGGGGCCTGGATTTGATTCCCGGTCCTCAGCGCTGCAAAGTGAGCGCTCAACCCACTGAGCCATCCCGACTTCCCCTAACAAGCTTCTAAGGAAAGACAAATGGCTTTTGAAGCCTCATGTTCCTTGCTTCTGGCACAGTCTTACCCTTCCCCCTAGAATCCTTTGTCTCAGGCTCTGCCTCTGGAGCCATCATGTGATTTTTTTCACTAGCACATAGTGATGGAAATTTTTATTATTCACTCACTTGGCTTGAAACCAAGCTTTTACTGCTTTTTGTTTGGGCTAAGACATTCATTTGCAAAATTATAGACAACAAACTACAGTGTGAATGAATATCATTGATTAAACATGGCAGCCAAAGGAAAAGATGAGTAGATGAGTCAAATTTCCACTGGGGATTAAAGAACTCACTGAAAATATCTAACATTTGGAAGTAAGTAGAGGAAGCATTTGTTGAATTTGAACAATATTTTCTCCTTTCATCCTCTTCCTTGCTTCCTTCTCTCTCTCTCTCTCTCTTTCTCTCTCTCTCTCTCTATCCCTTCCCCTTCCTTTCAAATTTCATCCTTCTCCACGTTGGCCTTGTGAGGCTAATCCACGTTACCCCTTTGAAGTAATAGGGATGATGGCACATAACTATTCACTCTCCCAGAGCTAATTCTCTGGTGACTTGCTATGATCTCTTGGCTGGCCTCACACGAAAGTTGTTAAAGGATACACTTGCCAAAAGCAGGACACAAGTAATGCAGCCTCAGGAGGCTTCTTTTGTGTATAAATACCAATGACAGCACAGACTTGGAAGAGCTGGGCCTGTGTTTTCTCTGGGGGAAATCAGCAAGGAAGAGAGCAGTGGATTATAATGCACATGTACATGGTAAGAAACTTTAGTGCAACAGATAAGTCACTTTTCAATGGTTTTAGCTCTAATACACTTCTTTAGCCAAAAAAATTCTGGTAAATCAAAGGAGAATATATTAAGAGAGGAAAAAGAACAACTAGATTTTTCTCTTTTATTTTTTGCCCATTGAAAGGAGTTAAACTTAAACTACTGATCTATAAAAATAAATCTGGATTATTATTTTTAAATCACTGAAATTCTAAAGAGGCAATGATGAGAAAACCTAAAGCAGATTTCTCTTAACTCTAATTCAAAATAATCTCCCTTATCAAATAAGATAAAAATCACTATTTGCAGAGAAATAGTTTCAGAGTAGAGTATTTGGGCTATGTTACTGGGAAGAGAAGAAAAATCATGCCTGATAAAGCAGGTATGATGTATAGTCTCCAAATTTTTCCACTTTATAACACATTATTGAGCTTGTTGAATATTTTCCTTCTTATCTGAGGGAAATAAATATGCATTAGAAGAATTTTAAGTATTTAAAATTTGAGTAAAATTTATTACCTAATTCCTTTTTTATTTTTTTCCTTGAAATTTTGAGGAACTTTTGCATCTTCAAAATTATTTCAGAGTCCTTGTGTCTATTTTTGTATTCTCTAATCTTTCCCCTTAAAGAACTAATTTTGAACTAAAAAAAAATGCAATTCTTGCTCCTTCTCAGAAATGATAGCAAATGTTTCTATTTACCTCCTGACAAAAATAATTAAACAATTACTTGTGCTTTTATCGGGTGATTGTTTGCAATATTGTCATTAATGTCGTTCTTTGTTGCAACGTTATTGGTAAAAAGAAAAAAAAGAGAAAAAAAAGTTGTAACAATGTTCCAGGATAAAAGTGAGATGTCAAGAAAGTGTTTATTTTATTTTATCAAAAAAGTTAATACATCTTTTGTGGAGGTAAATCTTCAAAGGGAAAGAATCTCTATTCTGTTCAGTTTTTAAATAAAAATGTAAAATCCAAACTGTATTTAATTTCTTAACAATCTCCTTTTTTCTTTAACAGTGCAGTAGACCAGCAGTCATATTTACATTTTCTTATTTGTTTTTATAATTTTTGGCCAAAAGCTTAAGCTAAGGACTTAAAAGTATTATGGCCTTCAACATTACATTAACAATTCACGTATACAATAACTTTTTAAATAAATGTGTCTTACTCTAGCTTTTTGTCTTAATCTAACATCCAGAGACTTAAATATTTCCCTAATATTTATAACAAAGCATCAGAAACACAAGATAACACTATTAATTTCTAGCAGCTTTTTAATATCATGTTTTCTCTGAAGTAAAATAAAATAAATGAAATTCCTCTTACAAACCTAGGAGGTTAAATGATATCAATGATTTCAGGGATTAGGTTTTCAAAAATGAAACTTAAAGCTCCAAAAATTATACCATGAAGCATTGAAGAGTGTGCTATTTTGTACAAGAAATGCTATGTCTATGTATATACAGTGACAAACACCTACGTAATTTTGTGGTACTTGTTATCAATCTTTAGCTAACAATGATAATTTTTAAAAGCATCAAGAAAGAGAAATTCATTCACAAAAGCAAAGAAGATAAAAGGCAGAATAAAGTTTATTTATTGAAGTTTTGGGTGTTTCAGATTTTATTATATTCAGTATATCATGGAGCTTAGAAATCAAAGTGATAAGTAATTGAATAATTTATGCTGTGTTCTAAAAGTGGTAGTCTACAGTTTGTAAAAAAAACGTTAAATAAGTCTTTGTCGTTCTTATATTTTGTTTCTTTATTTTTTGATTTCTCAAGGTCAACTCAATTGCATAATTTTTTGATAAGTACAATTAAAATATACCTAAAGAAAATGCTAATTTTAGAAATTAAATTACTATATCCAGAGCAAATGAAGTGCTTTAATGTTAAAATTTCAAATAATACATATTGGAAAAAATTATTGAGCTATAGTAGCAAACTCTGTAAATATTATTTTCAAAGGCAGTTGTATTTTCATTAATATCTTTTCAAGTAAATATGGTAGAACGTGCTTGTAGGTTCATTTTCCCAATGGGCCAGTGAGTTCTAATCTATTCTCTGGACAAAGTCCATTTCTGCAACCTGACCTTAGGTTTCACTACTGCTTGTCATTGGTCATCAGAGTTATACATCCAGTCCAGGCACTGGAAAAACAAATTAAAACCATGTCATACTCTGGGTGAGTCAGTCCCATTAATTCTACATTTTAAGTGCAACAGCATAGTTTATACAAAGCAACAACTTAGACAATGAGCACGCCTTTGTGTCTAATTTGTTCCCAATGAGAGACTTGAAATCTGTGGATAAGATGATCTCAACCTGAAGTTGAATCCATGAATGTAGTTTCTAAATGAAAGGAGATAACCCACGAGACTTTTAGAATCTATCATTTAAGATAGTTTCCCCCTTCGGCTCTAAATTCTAAAAACTATGTTATTTACATTGGAGAAAAAAGTGTTCCCTTAATTGCATAATATATATTAACTGGCAGGATTGCAAGCATTTGCAAATACTCACAAAAGAAATAAAAGATATAAAGAAATAAGGAAGGAAGGAAGGAAGGAAGGAAGGAAGGAAGGAAGGAAGGAAGGAAGGAAGGAAATCTTTAGATGGTAATTCTTATTTAAGCTAAACATTAATACTTCCACCAGTACTGGTAATTCCTCAGGGGCTTTTATCCAGCAAATTGGTTAATATAAGTGGGCAGGGAAAATTCTTGGTCTGCCTGTGGATTTAGAATCCTGAGTAAGGGCTACATATTAGTGCAATCGGAACACGCATTAACCTGGGTTTTTAAGATTATTTTACTGGGTTACTTAGATGCCAGGTGAGACATCCACTCAGTTGTTTTTAGTCCCTTCCTAGTTAAGGGATGGTCCTCAGAATAACAGCATTGGCATCTCCTGAGAACTGTCAAGAAATGCAAGCTCTCTGTCCCCCTTCTCATCCCCAACCCCAACCTTCAGAATCCGTATTTTAAGAAGATCTCTGGGTGATTCACACGCTCATTAAATTTTTGGAAGCAGTGCTCCTGCACAGCAGGGAGTTCAACTTGGAATAGGAAAACACAGCTGCCTGGGCCTCTCTCAGAAGTTGCCCTGCCAACGATTTTCAATGCTGTTTTCTTTTTCTTTTTTCCACAGAAAGGAAAGGAGCACAGTACTTTTGCAAAAGACTTGTAGTACCCACAGGACAAAGACAATGAGTTCACCTGACATTTGGAACCCCACAGCAGTACAATTTTGCTTTGCTTTGGTTAACAATTCGTGCCCTAGACATGTGAGGTCTGTGCTGAGCGTCTCTGCCATGTATGTTGTCATGATCGGTGCTATAGTGATGACTATGCTGGGCAATCTGGTTGTGATTATTTCCATCACCCACTTCAAGCAGCTCCACTCCCCAACCAACTTCCTGATCCTCTCCATGGCCACCACTGACTTCCTACTGAGCTGTGTGGTCATGCCCTTCAGTATGATCAGATCCATCGAATCCTGCTGGTACTTTGGAGACCTCTTTTGCAAATTCCACAGCTGCTGTGACATCATGCTCTGTACCACCTCCATTTTCCACCTCTGCTTCATCTCAGTGGACCGTTACTATGCTGTTTGTGACCCTTTGCATTATGTCACAAAAATTACCATCCCTGTCATTGAGGTCTTTCTGCTCATCAGTTGGTCTATCCCAGTCTTCTTTGCCTTTGGCCTGGTATTCTCAGAATTAAACATAATTGGTGCAGAAGATTTTGTTGCAGCCATTGACTGCACAGGTTTGTGTGTGTTGATATTTAACAAGCTCTGGGGGGTTCTGGCCTCATGTATAGCTTTCTTTCTCCCTGGGACAATTATGGTAGGGATTTACATACACATTTTTACAGTAGCCAGGAAGCATGCTAAGCAAATCAGCACAGGTCCTATGATGAAACAGGTTGGATCAGAGAGCAAAATGATGACATCATCCAAAAAAGAAAGCAAAGCCACCAAGACTTTAAGCATAGTCATGGGAGTGTTTGTGTTGTGCTGGCTGCCCTTTTTTGTCTTGACCATCACAGACCCTTTCATTAATTTTACAACTCCTGAAGACTTGTACAATATCGTCCTCTGGCTGGGTTATTTCAATTCCACTTTTAATCCCGTTATATACGGCATGTTTTATCCTTGGTTCCGCAAAGCATTGAGGATGATTGTCACAGGAATGATCTTCCACCCTGATTCTTCCACCCTAAGCTTATTTCCTACACATACTTAAATAATGCTCTCCATTCTCTAAGATTATTTCCTGGTGAAGAATCTTGATTGCTTTTTCCACAAAAAGGCAGCGGCGGGGTGGGGGCATGGACAGACTAGATAAGGACATTCTTCTAGTTGGTATAATCGACACATAAGTAGGAGCACTAGCTCTAGCCTTCTGGCTACACAGAGCTACCAAAGTGGTTCATTTTAAGGGTCCTGGGAAGGCACCTCCAATAAAAAGAAACTCTCTTTCACGGTTTGTTGATTCATGAATATCCAAAGTTAGAGATTTAAAAGTTTACTCCTTCAGTTTAAATCAAATAGGGATCTTCTTTTTTCTTTTTTTTCTCCTTGCAAACAAAAAGGGGAGACACAGTTGATCTTCACATTCATTGACAGCCATGTAGAGTTTAAATCTATGTTGAGATTACTGTTACATCTTAGGGGAGTGGGGAGAGTGCACAGAGAGACTGAACTGTGAAGTGTGTGAATAAACAGAAGGGGAGAAGGAAGCAGACAGCTGTATTTACTTTCAATTTTATTGGTTCTGACTTAAATCTTTTTCAAAAACAGTTAATGTCAGGTTTACAATATTTTGATAAATTGGACTGTCTCATTAAAAATGGGAAAATCAGATAGTTTAAAACTATGTTCTTACTTTTTTCAACATATACTTTTAATCTATATATACATGTGGCCTGCATGTATATATCCAAGTGCTGTGTTCATTTCTTTGTGTGTGTGTGCACATACCAATTATTCACCAAGACTGAGATTCGTTCACAAACTGAAGTTCTTCCCCTGCCCCCTAATTTTAAGATAATATTTATTGTCTCTTCTCTGTGTCCTTTTGTCTTACTCTTTCTTCTATTCTATAAACTTATTTTACCAAATTTTTATTTTTATAATCTTCTTTTCATCTTTCACATCTTTCTGTCTCTCTAATCTAGTGGTTTTTAAACAGAGACACTAGTTTTGTCTTTTGAGGACGTTTGTCAATGTCTGCAGACATTTTGGGTTGTTACAGCTAGGTAGGGATTAGTACAAACATCCAGAGGGTACAGGTAAGGGATACTGCTAAGCATCTTATGATGAACACAGTAATGATGTGGCCCAAAACTTCAATAGTGCCTTGGCTAAGAAACCCTGTTCTAATTGAATCTAATCTCCCAGCTTCAATGACCACCTCTTTATGTATTTCTCTCAACTATGTTTGTCTTCAGCCCTATCATTTCCCTCATATTCAAGTTCTTCATTTCACTGTCAGTGAAGTCTCTTTTTGGATGCTCCACCAAGCTCTCGAACTCAACATGTCCAGCATCTTCCTTCTAGGTTTACCCTAGAACTGAAAACTGCCTGTCTTTTCTGACTCCTGACGAGAGTTGGGTGTGAACTGGTGGTGCAGTCCTCATTTAGACTGTAAGTTTCTTTGTGTGAGGCTATATCCTTATATTACTCACTTAGCTATTCCACAGTACTTGGCATGGTGACTTTCCCCAAAAAGTCTCTGAACACATTCACTGGATAACTAAAGCGTATCATCTTGGATGAAAATGGGAGAGAGATGTTCAAATTCACAGAAATAAATTGTTATAAAACAAAAAAATGTTGGACAATGGGAGCTTCTTTTCTTGGGAAGAAAGAGCCTATTTATTTAAAAAAAAAAATTGAACTGAATTTAATTCTTGTTTTAACGGACTTTGGTCATATGTGCCCAACATTGTGCTAGGAAATTTGGGGACAGGGCCAGCACAGGTACCCAGTGAAAAATGACTCCCAACTCAGAAACCTTTGCAACATTCAGAATGAAGTCTTTATGCTCACATAGTGAACTTCCTGAGGACAGAAATTAGGTCTTCCTTAGAATCTGTTTGTATGTGGCTGGAGCAATATATTCATCAATGCTTGTCTATTTTTGTAGGAAATATGGTTGTTTCTTTATAACAATAACCTTAAGATATTAGTAGCTTGCAAAGAGGAAATTGGCTACCATTACGATTGATTTTGATAAGTGTATATTATTGGCGTAAATCGTATAGTAATATCAAAATACAGTAGGCTTTCAGTTAACTGGCACCCATGCTGGATAAATGCAGTCTTATTTCTTCCATTTTGTTGCCGATTGCTTGGAGAGCCTGTTGCTTGTGTTCTGGTTAACAAAGAATCTACTGTAGTTAGTTAACTAAACTCTCTCCATTTGCTGGCCTGGCCAATAACATCATACCTTTGTGCAACACATCTAATCCTAAAGTTTCTTATATATATATATATAAACTATATATATAATAGTTCTCTCTCTCTCTCTCTCTCTCTATATATATATATATATATAGAGAGAGAGAGAGAGAGAGAGGCTATCCAGAAAAAAATCCAGCCATTGTCAATATAATGAGAACGGTTACATGGCTGAATATTTTCTGGACAGCCCTCATAAATCTTAAATGCTTTTATGAAGTTCTTTTGTGGTTTTAAATTTATCTTTGCTATTGGGAAACTACTCATTACTCCAAAACACCTTTAATCACATCTCTATTTAATTGGAAATTTTCAATGTCCTCTTGATCTACGTGTTCTATTGAACATTTGTAGCATCCCAAGGTCAATACTTGTAATTTGATAATTTGAATGTAGCATATTTATGTGCTAAGATGTTTCAGTAATTTACTGTTATCACAGGATAGTATTTGAAATCAGAATTGTGTTTTAGGATGCTGAGCAACATATTGGTTTACTGTTTTTTAATTATAGTAATTCAATAATTTAGGAGGAGATTCCTTCTGCCTTTAACCCTAAAGGCAACATTCAAAGATTGATGTGGGTTTGTTTGTTTGTTTGTTTGTTTTCTTTTTCATTTGGAAGAATCAAAAGAACAGGAGAAGTTCCTCAGTTTTCAGTCCAAATTTGATCTCCTTCCAGGGCCTAATAGGGCAAAAAGCACATGATGACAAGAGCATTTTATAATTTGTTTTCGGTGATGAGCCTCCCTTCAGCTTTGGGAATTCAACAAAGGCATTTGGACTACAAAATCTGAGGGGTCAGATAGGAGAGGAAGCCAGAACATACAGACTTTCTCAGTTGATCCCAAAAATAACATAAAATATGTGATTTAATATCAAGGAATTGAAGGTCTGAGGCCACAGGCTAAACCTTTTTGTAGACCAGCATTTTCTTATACTGACTAAAAGCAGAGGAGAAATGAAGAAGCAGGTGACAGCTTCTGTTGCAGTCATAATCATTCCTTACATGAACAAAGAGCATTTGTAATTTACAAAGTGTCTTCATAAACATTAGTTCAATTGTTTCTCAAAACAATTTCATATGCTCTTTCTTCCCAGGTCAGTCTCCCAAAAAGTGAATCATCCCATCATTGTTCCCAATCTAATGCTCTTCTGGGGACGTCAGGATAGCTCAGCACGTTGAGCACTTGCCTTGCAACCTCAAGATTCTGGAATTGAATCCTGGCCACAGACCATGCAAGCACATATGCTGAACTATGTATGGCACAACTGGTAACTGCCAGGATGGCAGCAAAGGTTCCTGCCTCCCCTGTGGAAGGCCCCTTGTTTGGATCCCACCCCTTGTGACCTCACATCCACCTGTGTGGAATGAGAAACTATATCTCAATTAATGATGTACAACTAACTATGGAAACTTCTCTGGGTCCTCCCACCTCTCTCTCCCTCTCTCTCTCTCTCTTCCTTCTCTTAAACCATAAAATAAATTAAAAAAAAAAAAAAAGTCTTGGGGAAGCTGGAATGGCTCAGCGGGTTAAGTACTTGCTTTGCAGCCCCGGAGACTGAAGATCAAATCCTGGCTCCGGCCCATGCGGACCCACATGCTGAACTGGGGTGTGCCCCCAGTTCAGTTCTTGCTGGGACCTATGCGGGAGGCTCCCTGCCCAGTTCCTGCCCTGCGCAGCCCTGTGCCCGCCTGTGGAGTGAAACTATATGGAAAACTAATGCTGTCGACTATGGAGACTGCTCTGGGTCCTCCCCCTTCTCTGTCTCTCTGTCAAAAAAAAAAAAAAAATAAAATAAATAATTTTAAAAAATTGAATGATCTTCTTTCCAGTGCTCATCCAGGTTGAATAGAGTAGACATTATCTTAGGAGGATGGTGACTGCCAAGGACACTTTGCTTTCTGTATTAAAAATCTACTCAGTTCAACAAACATTTATTGAGCATCTACTATGTGCCTGTACTTTCCAGAGTGCTTGTGGTTCAGAGATGAATAAAACTCAAATCCAGGCCTCATGGGGCTTACAGTCTACTAAAAGAGACCATAGCCCCTCAACTACATTGCAGGAAGTTAAGGGGATATAGAGGAGAAAATTTAGTCTGGCTTCGAGTTTAGAGAAGACTGCCTGCATTTTAGGACAAAACAATGTGTCACCAGGTTTAGCAAAAGATCCATGTCCAACCATTGAAGCAGGACTATGCATGTTGCATTTCAGGTTTGATGTAATAGATCCCATTTGCAGAAACCTTTATTGAGACTTTTTTTTTTTTTTCAGGCCTATTCCAGTTGTAAGATGTTTGTTCCTTGTCCCTGTTTTTCACAGATTCTTGGTCAGATTGGATTTACTGCCATAAACTCCCTGGCTGATTGCATGTGGATTATGATTTGTAAACTAAGGGGTGTCATAGTACGTAGTGATGCAGGGTCCTTCCTAGTTTGCTTTAGTTCTGTAGTCAGAAATGCATTTGCATGCACAAGGACTTGGTACAAGGCAGGTTTTAAGCAATCACCACTGGGTTTAGCCAGGGTTTTGTGGAGAAGGAGGAGGTGCATGCCAACCTTTTTTATTTGTGTTGACCTGTCCCATCTTCTCCTACAGACCTGCTGGCAGATGTAACCCAATGTCACCTTTAGAATTCTGTCATTTTTGTAACATCAGTTTGGATACATACTGTGAAATGTTTTTACCAACAGGCATTCCATCTTCTGGCTGTTCCATACCAAGAAACAGGGAGCTGATTGAATGTGTTATTTTTTTTAATAATAGCCATGTGAGGTACAGACATATGAGTCTAGTTGTAGGTACTCTTATCAATGCAGAGATAGAGGGAAGAAGAGGATAAAACATGATGTAGAAAATGGTAGAACAAGAATCTAACTCTTCTGTGTCCAGGTGAACTGTTACATCTACTGTGATATCTTTAACCAACAAAAAACACAGAGCTTAAAAAAAGACACTGTGATGAATTCAATGTGGGATTCACAAACCAAAAGACTTGTGATCAATTATTCCCAATTATTTCTCTTGTTGAGATAAATATACGCAAATAATCCTAAAACAGAAGGAATATACGGAACTCACTGAAAAATTAAACAGAAGACTTTATAAATCTAGTGTCTTTAATTTTCATCTCTAAGTAACTAGCAGGATAAATCATAATTCTGTCTTGAGAAGGAAACTGAAACTACTGAGACTTGTGAATGGTGCAAAGTAGGTCCCTTGGTACTTATTCAGTGCTCATTTGCATAAAATACCACATGAGGGAGTAGTTGCTATTTGTAGTATAAAGTCATTAACTTATTGCACATCTGTCATCTTTGTGATGGAAGAGGATTCTACTTGCCACAACAAGGACTTCTTCCCATAAGTGATCCTGATTCCTACCTCTGTAAGTAGCTTGGAAGCTCTAATTTAATTTATTAGAACTTGCTTAAAATTTTACAGACAAGTGTTAAGATAGATAAAATACTTTTTCCTATCATTTCTGCCAATATGCATAAACACTGTGTGTTATCTTTAGAAATTGAACAGCGTGCAAAAATAAAACAAGGCAATTTTACTCTTTTAATTACTTGTACTTTAAATTCTTTTCTTAGAAAAAGTTGGCATGTAATTAAAAAAGGTTAATCTGTTGATTTAAACATCAATTTATTTAATTCTTGAAGAGAGGAGCCAGAGTTACTATTTACCCAAGTAATGATTTATTAACAAGAATGAATTCTTCCCTTGGTTTAGACTCATAACTTTAAATCTCACTTCACATTTAATAGCAGGTAACCTATCAAAATGGAAGAGACACCCTTTCAGTAGATGTATGACACCTACTGTGAAATAGCTAATTTTTTTCTTTGGATAAAAATTTAGCTCACATCTGTCTTTTTTTTTTTCTTAAGAATAATGCCTATCCTAGTTTCAGAAATGCCCAGTCAGAGAAACCAGGGCTAGCAGAAGGAACTCGTGTGTGACCTTGAATCCATGCTGATTTGATTTTCAGGGTGTATTTGATTCAGTAACTAGGGAAATCATACTAGATTCCACATTACCCTTTAGTTCCTCTTCAGATCTCACTTTGTAATTGTTTAGCAGATAATTTTTCTTTTTCTTTTTTTAATTACATTGTGTGTGTGTGTGTGTGTGTGTGTGGTACAGGTGGCCAGTTCCCAGACAAAGAGAGAGAGGAGAGGAGAAACCATAAATGAGCACTTTCCTCAACCCAGGCGCTGAAGAACACCCCCTGGCATTCTGCTACCCGGTGAATGGGTCTTGTCCCAGGACAGTGCATCGTCTGGGTACCCGGCTGGCCATCTACGTCACCTGTGCAGCAGGCATAATGATAACAGTCCTAGGAAATCTGTTCGTGGTGTTCAGTGTGTCCTACTTCAAGGTACTCCACACTCCCACCAACTTCCTGCTGCTGTCTCTGGCCCTGGCTGACATGCTTCTGGGGTTGCTTGTGCTGCCCCTGAGCACTGTTCGCTCAGCAGAGAGCTGCTGGTTCTTTGGAGACATCCTCTGCCACCTGCACACCTACTTGGACACCCTCTTCTGCCTCACCTCCATCTTCCACCTCTGCTTTGTTTCCATGGACCGCCACTGTGCCATCTGTGAGCCTCTGCTCTATCCCTCCAAGTTCACGGTTGGGGTGGCTCTCAGGTACATCTTGGCAGGGTGGGGGATGCCAGCAGCTTATACTGCCTTCTTTATTTACACAGATGTCCTAGAGAGAGGGCTCCGCCCGTGGCTGGAAGAGATGCCTTGTGCGGGTAGTTGCCAGCTGCTTTTTAATAAGTTTTGGGGCTGGTTAAACTTCCCTGTGTTCTTTTTCCCCTGCGTCATCATGATCAGCTTGTATGTAAAGATCTTCGTGGTTGCTTCCAGGCAGGTCCAGCAGATCAGTACCTTCAGCAATGGCCTGGATGGGGTTGCCAAGCATGAGAGAAAAGCTGCCAAGACCCTGGGCATTGCTGTGGGCATCTATCTCTTGTGCTGGCTTCCCTTCACCATCGACACCATGGTGGACAGCCTCCTTAACTTCGTCACACCACCACTGGTCTTCGACATCTTTATCTGGTTTGCTTACTTCAACTCGGCCTGCAATCCAGTCATCTATGTCTTCTCCTACCGGTGGTTCAGGAAGGCCCTGAAACTCATTCTGAGTCGAAAGATCTTCTCACCTCAGACATCCACTATTGATTTGTACCGGGAATGACTCTTCTACTGAACTCAGGCAAGTGGGAGAACCTTGCAGGAAAGATGAGTGGTGCTGTGGCAGTGGGCTGTGTGAGATCGTGAGTTATGGGCATGTTTCCAGGGCAGCCTGGTTGAAGTGAAGGAGAAAAAAAACAACAGATTAATTAGGAAAGAAATTATAGCACACATCTCATTCAATGTTTCTATAGTAGAATGCAGGAAAGGGAGAGAGTGAAATCAGTAACTATTCACTGGATAAGTTAGAACCCTGAAAACATTTGGCTTCTCATTCATTACTTCCTTGAGGCAACTAAGATACAAAGAGGGAGGGGAAAAAGCACTGAGGTTGGGATTTCTCAATTCTTGTCTTGGTTCTGCCCCCTGGCGGAGTCAGGTGAAACTACTTCAGCAATCTTTGACTCCCATCACCGAGTTTCCTCGTTTAGATGTCTGTTCTCATATGTCACACTTTGTACCTCATCCTTTGGAGCTTCTGGGACCTGAGTCTAATTACAGATCTAGAGCCAAGGGGTGTTAGGAGTGGTCCTGAGGAGGGTCAGTGATTCACTGTAAGGCAACCACCTCAGGGGAGAAGCTCGTAGTTTCTTCAGGCAAAGAGAACCGACTTCCTCAGGTAGTAGTGAAAGAGCTGCCTCTACTGGTAGAAAAGATGACAAAATTTAAGGATGGAGATTACCAGTTTCATCCAGACCTGCTTATCTGTCACCATCCTAATTTTCAGAATTTCTTTCCTTCCCACTCAATGCCAGAATTTTAGCAAAAGACATCATGGGAGTTTGAGAATTCAATTTATATTGTAATTCAGCCGCCGGCAGGATTAAGTTTGGGGTTTGCTTTTTAGAAACTCAGCCCTATGGCTATAGGAGATAAGGGATAACGGGTTCTTTCAAGGCATTCATTGAAGCTTTCTGGTCCCTTATGTGGAACTTGAACTAGTAATCTACAGTCTCTTGAGCTCATCGTTTCCTTCCCTTAATTTCTCCAGAGCAGTTAAAAAAGACTAACTAACTCATTATACTTGTCATTTTTAACTATAATAAATTTTGTATGACAGCAAATACATGATCACCCAGAATTTTTCTTCTGTAGGCACTTGACAGATAATTAGAGTAAATGTTTTAGCATTGTAGACTATGAGCTACCAGTTTCTTCACTAGCTCTGGAAACAAGGTCTTTCTTTAATGTTTTCAAATATATTATATCTGGTATCTAATTCCAGGAAACCCAGACCCTACTCAGAGAAGTCATTTTAAGATTCAGTTATTCTGGAACATAGTTCTCTTGTCATTATAGTTTATCATGTCCATCTTTATTTGTTAAAGTACTATTTGTTTTGATTTTTACATTGTGTGTGTATACATACATATATATGTGTGTATCCGGCCATGTAATATAAAAAATAAAGAAATTAAGGGCTGGATTGTTTTCCAGACAGCCCTTGCATATGTACATGCACAAAAGCTTTCTTATGCTTATTATTTGCATAGTCTATCATATTCCATTCTGTTTCCCTTCACATTATCTATGTCTCTATGCTTAATGTGCATCTTCTAGAGCCAGCATTTAGTTGAGATTTGCTGTTATAAGTAGTCTGAGAACTTCCATTAACTGGAGAATTTAACACATTAATATCTGATGCCATTTTTTATAGAGTTTAATTCTATTACCCTGATATTTATTTTTCATTTGACCCCTTTGTATTTTATATCTCTATTGCCCATGTTTGCCTATCTTTTGCTGAAATAACAATTTTTGTCTATTTTTTCTTTTATTTGCTGCTTAACCACGGAAAAATATAATACACATATGACTTAGTTTACTCCATATTATTAGGATGTCCAATCCTGCAATGTTACCAAGAAAATGTAACAATCTGAAGTATGTATTCAGCTGATTATGCAACATCTAAATACATAATCCGTAAATCACAAAATTAAAAGTTGATATAAGCAAACTTATTGTTCTATCAGATATTTCAGTACCACTCTCCATAATGTTTTATAGATTCAATTTTGTACCAATAAGAAGCTTCAGAGGTTTTTTTTTTCCCCCCTAGAAATTGACAAGATAATTCTAAAAGTTGTATGAAAAATAAAGACATAGAATAGCTGAGACAATTTTGGAGAGGACAACAAAGCTGAGGACATACATACCTGACTTTAATACTTACTATAAACTTTCAGGCAAGACAATAAGGTATTGACCTAAATACAGACATAGAAATCAATGGAGTAGAGCAGAGAATCCAGAAATAGAGACACACACAGGTATGGTTGAATGATTTTTGACAAAAGAACAAACATCATTTACTGCAGAAAGAACAGTCTTTTCAAGAAATGCTGCTGGAATTGTTAAATATCAGTATATTAGTTTTACCAATAATAATAAACCTCAGCCTCTTCCCCACAACATATTTAAAATTAATTTGACAAAACAGGCAAAGGGATTAACAAATAAAAAGTGGCTGTTACAAAATGCTCATGAGGATGTAAAGTAAAGCATAGAGAATGTAGTCAATAATATGGTAATAACTATTGTAAATGAGTACTAGACTTGTCAGGGGGGATCACTTCTTAAATTATATAAATGTCAACCATTATTCTATACACCTGAAATTGATATAAAATAATATTGAATGTCAAACAACGTGTAAAAAATAATTAATATGATAAGAATCATAAACCTAAACATAAAAATTAAAATTATAAAATTTCTACAAGCAGCACAGAAAAAAATAGTTGTGATGTTATCTTAAGCAAAAGTTTCTTAGACAACAACAAAGGCACTAACCATAAAAAATTTTATAATTTCGGTCTTTATCAAAATTAAAGCCTTCAAAAAATACTCTCAAGAAAATGAAAATTCCAGTATTCACAATCTATATTTCTAGAAGACTTTTACTCAGTCACTCAATAATAAGAAAATGTTTCATCTATTAAAAATGGTCAAAAATGTTAACAGACAGTTCATCAGAGTGGATACATTAAAGGCCAATAATAATATGAACAAATTCTTGACATCACCATTCATAAAATTAAAACTATCAGATACTGTTACACAGCACCTAACATGGCTAAATATTTTTTAAAAGAAATGGCAATGCCAAGTGTTGAAGAAAACTTGGAGCCATTGGAACATTCATAGATTGCTGGTGGGAGTACAAAATGGTGCAATCACTTTAAAAGACAGTTTGTAGTTTCTTATAGAGTTAAACATGCACTTCCCATGTGATTTAGCAATTCTACTGCTAGGTATTTACCAAAAAAGAAATAAAAACATATGTCTATGCAAAGAATTATATACGAATTGTTCATATCAACACTATTAATAACCCTAAACTGAACATAAGTCCCATTGTCTATTGATAGGTACATGGATAAAATAATTATGGTATATTAACACAATGGAATACTGTTTATCAATAACAAGGAATGAACTGCTAATATACCCAATAAATAGATAAATGTCACAGAGATTGAGCTGAGAGAAAGTAGCTGGTCACGGAAGAGTTCATGTGATTTTTAGACCAGGGAGACATGTCTGTAGAGATTGAATGGGGATCAGTGATTGCCTAGGACAAGAGAAGGGAAATATGGAAACAGGACTGCCAAACGGCACCAGGATAATTGCTGAGGTTTTACAATTATTCTGTATCTTGGTTACAGAGGTGGGGATTACATGGGTGGGTGCAATTATTGTGTCATCAGCCTGTACACTTTAAGAAGTGTGAACTTTTCAAATATAAAGTACACTTCCATATCAAAAAGCTGATTTTTAAAATGACCAGAAGTCATGCATCAGAAAAATGTTTTTCAAAGCCAAAACTGAAATCTTTTCTGGAGCTCGAAGACAAAAAGGTTATTTGTCAAAGGTAAAAAATAGTCATAATATGGGAATCTCTCTTTTCCAAAGATTTTTTAAAAACATTTTTGTGTATTAATATTTTCCACACAATTCCTATTTCAAAAAAACAAAAACAAAACAAAAAACAAAGAAACAAAAAACAAAAATGCCCCAAAACAAAAACAAAAACAAACTTTAGCAGGAGCTACATTCTATTTGTACATACACTTCTTTTTCTATTGCCGTGAGGAAAATGCCTTTACTCTACTCTCCTATTTTCCAAAACAGAATTATTAAAATTAATACTGGAGTATTATAATGGTCAATGCAATTCTGCATTTAATTTCTTTAGGGCAAACCAATACTGGAGAAGATAAAGCTTTATTAAAAGAGATTGAACGAGTTTTAGTGACAATCAAACAGGAATAAATAAACAACTCTTACAAAAATAAAAATGCAGTCAGTAATTAGTAAAAATAAAAATATGACTTTCAAATTCTGGACAAAGGTTTTTAAACATAGGTAGTATTTCCATTTCTATGTCATGAAAACGTCAAATGTCATCAGGAAATTAGAAGGGCGTAAAGTTATTTTTAACTTCAACTTAATCATTATTTAAAATTTCTTTCTTGCCACACATTGCCCTATGGGGATTCAATCTTAAGGGCTTTGGGTGTATGAAATCATTTAGCTACTTTCCTGAGGGTACAGAGTATTTTAAGTGCTTTTCTAGCTCTGATAAATCAGGAAAAGAATGCTAATAAAACATGACATTCATACATGCATCCATCATATAACAGCCCTTGGAAGACTAATGCTTCTCAGATAAGAAGTACTAGGTAACACAAAGAAAGATTTAAAAATTTTCAATAGACAGAATTTTATGTAATGATAAAAATGAGCTGCTGATTCAGTTTGAAGTCAAGTGTTTTATGAGATGAATATATGAATCAGTTTCCTAACATGAAAATAAGGATTTGTACTTAAAAGGAAATAGGGACAGAATGTATTGGCAATTCCTGACATACTGTATATACCTTCTTTTTTAGGACATTTGCAAATGACATATTTGGGGTGATCTATTTGGCCATAGAGGATGGTCGCTTCTCTAGGCACCAAAACAGAGAACCATGGGCAGCGATTTGGCCCCTCCTGTAGCTGGGCAGCTGTGCTACGAGAACCTGAACGAATCCTGCATCAAAACTCCCTATTCGCCAGGCTCCCGCTTTATTCTCTACGCAGTGTTTGGCTTTGGCTCTTCGCTGGCTGTGTTTGGAAATCTCTTGGTGATGATTTCAATTCTTCATTTCAAGCAGCTGCAGTCTCCAGGCAATCTTTTGATCGCCTCTCTAGCCTGTGCCGACTTCTTGGTGGGAGTGACGGTGATGCCCTTCAGTGCAGTGAGGTCTGTGGAGAGCTGCTGGTACTTTGGTCAGAGTTATTGTAAATTTCATTCTTGTTTCAGTGGGTCCTTCTGTTATGCTTCTATCTACCACTTGTGCTTTATTTCTCTCGATAGATACATTGCTATCACCGACCCTCTGGTCTACCCAACCAGGTTCACTGCATCTGCTTCTGGCATGTGTATTGCCTTCTCCTGGCTTCTTTCCATTATTTATATTGTTTCCCTTCTAGGCACAGGTGCCAATGAAGCTGGGTTGGAGGAAGTAGTTAGTGCCCTCACCTGTGTGGGAGGCTGCCAAGTTGCAGTGAATCAAAATTGGGTATTGGTAAATTTTCTATTGTTTTTCATACCCATGCTTGTGATGATAATTGTTTACTCTAAGATTTTCCTCATCGCTAAACAGCAGGCTAGAAAAATTGAACGTATGAGCAATAAGACTGCAAGATCATCAGACAGTTACAAAGACAGAGTGGCCAAACGCGAGAGAAAAGCAGCAAAAACACTGGGCATTGCAGTGATAGCATTTCTGATTTCATGGTTGCCATACTTCATTGATACAATAATTGATGCCTTCCTAGGTTTCATCACACCCACCTATATTTATGAAATATTAGTTTGGATTGCTTACTATAACTCAGCAACCAACCCCTTGATTTATGCTTTATTTTATCCTTGGTTTCGAAAAGCCATCAAACTCATTGTCACTGGTCAAGTCCTAACAATGAATTCCTCAAGAATAAATTTATTTTCTGAGTAGGTTCTGTATTTAGATTAGGGGGATTGAAAATAGATTCTTAGTGAACTCACAATGAGGATGAAAATATTGATCATAAATGTGAAAGATCTTAGGTTAAATAATTGAATTACACTTCCATTTTCATCCCAAACACTTAAATTCAGGTTCAACATTCTTTGATAAACATGATATTAAAATCTGGTTGTAATGGAATCAGCACAACCTTGGAGTCAGAAACGACTGGATTTTAGCACCAACTCTGACATTTAATACTGTGACCTTGGGCTGCTCAGTTCTCTCTGATCCTTACTGTACTTTTCTGACTAATAACCACTTCCTTGTTCTATTCTTGAGAAAAATGTAAAAGAACATATAAAGGTTCTAGTATGCATTTATCATTTAAATTCTGCCCTTTATTACTTCACATTAGTTCAATCCCTGGCTATTTCTTCTCTCAGGTTATTTGTAATATTTTTCTATTAAAATGTAAATGCGGCTAAGAGATACTTAGAGAGGTGGTGGATCTTTGCCCAGAGAGGGCAAAGGACAGAGTCTGTCTGGTATTCAAATCTGCAGAATCAAAAATTGTGATTTCAGAGTCACATAAAATCAGTCAAGAGATTCAGGTATTAACCATACCATACTATCAATTCAATTATTTACAATGGGAAAAGTAACTGGCATCATAAATAACAATGTGTGTTTATTCAGTGAGCTTCTTACTGGTAAGTCTGCTCATAAAATTATATTAGAATCAGAAACTATACCAGTTATATGTTTAAAGCAAGGAATTTGAAATTGTCATATGTTATATTACTTTATTTTGAAACTTTTTATTTAAATTACACATTGTTTCAAAATAATTTACAGGGGGAAGCTTGGATGGCTCAGCAGGTTAACCATTCACTTTGCAGCCTTGGGGTCCAAGGATCAAATCCTGGCCTCGGCCTATGTAGATCCATATGCTGAATTGGGGTATGGGTCCCAGTTCTATTCTCACCAGGGTGAGCTTCCCATGTGGGAGGCCCCTGGTTTGGCCCCCAGTTCATGGGGGTGTGCCTCCCATGTGGGAGGCCTCTGCCCAGTTTCTGCCCCACAGGCCCCCCACACTACCTGTGTGGAATGAAACTATATCGAAAGCTGATGATGTACAACTATGGAGACTGCTCTGGTCGTCCCCCTTCTCTCTCTCTCTCTCTCTCTCTCTCTCTCTCTCTCTCTCTCTCTCTCTCTCTCTCTCTCTCTCTCTCTCTCTCTCTCTCTCTCTCTCTCTGTCAAAAACAAGAAAAGAAATTTAAAAAAAATTTACAAGGGCTCCAAGGATACACAAAAAAACATAATTTTTAAAATGTGTACAAAAAAATGAAAGAAAATTGAAATGAAGGCAATAAAATCAAGTCAAGACAGAGGCTAGAAAATGTAGTATTTCCTTAAGATCCACAAACTTGGTTCCAAAGTAAAAATGGGAAATTGAATTAGTTATGCAATTCATAGTGGATAAACCAAGTAAGTTATTTCAGAGAGTTTTCTTATCTTCGCTCTCTTTTTTTTTTTTATGATTTATTTTATTGTAGTTTTGAGAGGAGAAGGGGTCGGGGAGGGGGGGGCGGGGAGCAGTCTCCATAGTTGTATATAATTAGTTGTGACACGGTTTCATTCCACATCAGTGGATGTGGAGCCATGTAGGGTAGGAACCAAACTGGGGACCTCTCACATGGAAGGGGAGAACTTCTGCTGCCAACCCGGCTGTTACCAGCTGCACCACAGTTCAGCACATTACACAGGCCAGGACCGGGGCTGGGACTCGATCCTGAGACCTCGCAGTTGCAAGGCAAGTACTCAACCTGTTGAGCTATCCTGGCATCCCTCAGAGAGTTTTCTTGATAGTAACACTGGAGGGTGCTGTATGTAACTTGATTACTTGATTCTGTTCTAGCTTTAGTTTTGTCACAATAAGACATCAAGATCTTAAAATTAGGTTATAGTAGTTTGGGGCAGGAGTGAATATACAAGTTCTGGCAGAAGTAACATCCTGGCAGAAGTAATGCCTCATTTTATGAGCTGGTAATCTACAAAATCATAAACATATAATTCTGTAACATAACAGTATCACACTCAAGCACACTATACAACATTTTAGGTCAACTGCTCAAATTGGGGTCCATCCTGTGAGAGACAAAGCAAGCCTTATGACATTATAGCATTACTTCCACCAGACCCTGTATGTAAAAAAAAAAAATCTTTCTATATTAATTTAATTTTTAATTAATATAAATCATCATCTATTAGCACATCATTTCTCTTATCACACAAATGCTTTGAATTGTTAACCCTTTTCTTAGAGTGTATTATTTCTGATTATACTGTTCTTATGAGAAACTCTCTTGCCTTTATTTAAATTTACAGGTGATTAAAGGCACCCTATACTGCTTAATGTCACTTTACCCACAGTTCTTCAGTTCTGACTTTGAATATCATCAATTTATTTTGATTCTAGGGGTTTTACCACAATAACTTTTTCTAATCCTCTTCTGCAAGCTTCAGAGTAATCATTCTGCCTCATTTTAAAGATAAAGAAGTAAAAAATCAAAGTGTTTCTGAAATCTGATGATCAGAAAACTTCTGGATTCAAATAAGTACCTTTAACAGCAAGTTTAGTTTCTGAGTTCAGAGGAGATAAGCAACTCAGGCTTCTAGGGCCCTAGACCTAATATCTAGTTTAGTACATTTACACTTATCTTTCCTTTTTAAAATAGCTTTTATAATATATTAGACATAATCTAATTTTGACACTTCCTTTCCTAGATCAACATGTTATTTTGTCCATTTTTATGAGTATTTGAAAACTTTCATTATAAAAGACACAAGGTTCCACCTGCATTATTCTCTTCTGTGAACTACTCTGGTTGTGTGGGGGCTGGTCTATTAGCCTTTGTTTCAATGCACATTAATTGGGTGCTTTTGGTATGCAATACATGAGCTCTGAAACCAGAAAGATATATAACAACTAAAACAATTTAAACGTATTAATTATTTATCAATGTTTATGGGACACTCATTTTGTACACAGAACTGCCTTATCTGCATTAATTCAGTTAATCGTCACAACAACCCTATGAGCAAGGGAATAAGATAACCTCTATTTAAAAGTGAGGAACCTAAGGCATTAAGAGGAGATGAGTCACATGCCCAAGGTGGCATACTTTGTTTTACAATGGAACCAGTATGCACATCCCAGGAGCCAGAGAATAAGTGAAGTAAACCACTAGCCATTTCTTCCCTTAGAAAAGAGAATGTGGCCCAACTCCCACACTGAAGTGGTTGAGAGCAATTTGAATACAGGTTTTTATACACATTTCTGCAAAAGGAAAATACAATCATCACTAAATATATAAACAAAGTTTTTTGGGGGGAATGGGGACATTGGAGGGAGAAATTAATTTCCTATGCATAACGTTTTAATGTATTATCTTCCACTCATATTTTTTCAATATTGAAATAGTATTTTATTGTACAAGATTTTTTTCCCCTGAGACTGAATAGAGGGTCATTCAGATAAACTGTATTTTTACTAGTAAAGCAGGATTGGTCTGAACATCAAGCAAAATCATGATCTTATTGTTGTATAGTATTTATTTATTTGATTTCTTTATGTCTTTTCCACACACAGATCACTTCATCTCATCTAAGCATTGTTGAGATTAAAAATTTCATTTAGTTTTTTTCTATGTATTTTATTGGTTCATTATTATAGATAACAATATAACTATGTTTGCAAATTATATCCACCCTTAGTAGCTCATGTATTTAACAGGATCTAAAGTTTCCTTTTACATTTTCCATGTAAAAAGATTAAACAGTAAAGATTATAGATGAGTGTCTATGCCTCCTTTCTTAGGAACCACTATGTTCATTGTGTCCACAACATTACTTTCTGCTTTTTAACAATCTGTTGTACATATTTGTTTTTCCCCAAAAACTGTGTTACTCGGGAGAACTTCACTTCTTGTTCATCTTTATTCCTCTATCATAAAATTTCCACTATACTTGGAAATAAAATGTGCATTGTCATATTAAGGAGCTACGATCTGTATGAATCATTCTTTATGCATTAAAGTGGTTATTATTAATATTGTAGACTCTGTATGCATTAATTTGTGGTATGTTGAGTGTGACCATTCACGGACATGAGTTTTATACATTGTAAAGAGAATCTCTCTCTAACTGTAGGATATTGGATCATTGAATTTAAGGGACAGAAAAATTCTTAAATAAAAAATGCTATATTTTTCCACATTTCTCTTAACCACACAGTCATTAGATTGTGTTGATGGACTCACAAGATATTAGAACTGAAAGACACCTAATCTAATCTAAGCCGTTCTTTTAAAGATGCAAGCTGTTAGCCTAAGTAACCTGAGCAAGGGCAGACAACAGGGATCTCATGGATTCACGTAGGGGGATGACCACACTCCAGCAGTGTCCAGCTGTCCACGGGGCCTGGATTGGTCCACCCTCATCTTCAACATCTGGTCATAGTCAACATTCCCTTCGGAGGATCACCTCAACTCTCCTTTATAGATCTGACTTGCCTGGTTGTATAGATTCATATATATGAGGGCTGTCCAAAAACAATCTAGTCATAAATGCCTCAGTTTTTTATATTACATGATTGGATATTTTCCAGAAAGCCCTCATATATATGTGTGTATGTGTATGTATGTATGTGTGTGTGTGTATATATATTATTTCATATTTAAAATAATTCATATATACTGCATATAATTCATATATATGAATTTATATTATATACTAATTTATATATTCATATAAATTCATACATAGTCACTTGTTGAATATAAAATCAAATATATAGTCATATATTTATATACTCATATTTGTTGAATATAATAATTCATATATATGAATATATATTATATATAATAATGCATATACACACACACACACAGGCTGTCTGGAAAGGATCCAGCCATGTAACCATTCTCATAACTTTGACAATGGCTACATTATTTTTTGGATGGCCCTCATATATTCTTATATATGAGTATATTTCTCAATTAGTTTTGAGGGATTTTATAGGATTTCAATTACAATTTTAACTAAAATTAGAATAGAATTCTGGTTTTAAAAAATCCCTCTGAACTTTAAAAGCGTTTCCCCACGGCCTTCTAAGACCTAGTGCACTGATAGGAAGTATGATGAGGGCACGATGTTCATTTCTGTGTCTTTAGCTACCTCTCTCTGGCACCTGTCCTAAGAGCTTTTTAAGATTTTCTTTCTATACTTGTCCAAATGTATTGCCTGTATCTTTTTCATTTGTCTTCTTTGCATGTGATAGAGACTTCTAATGTGAAGCCTTTGAACTTTCTTTAACTGAGGACATTCCTGAGCAATTGCTTTTCATATTTTCTTTTTTTTACTCTTTGATTACTCTTTCTGGGACTTAGAATTCCTCTTCAGCTTTATCCAGAACTCTTTCCCCCTATATATAAATTTGAAATAATTTCAATGGACCTTCAGATAAAGTGAATAAAACTGTGCTCCGTTAACTTGATGAGGCTGGTCTTCAGATGGTATGCACCAATTTAACCATTCAAATCAGAAAAATGTTAAAATGCTTAAATACTAGTTGGGAAATACCTACTGCCCTAGAACACATGCAACTCCTTATTACCCTACCCCTGGTTCTTTCTCCCCAAACTCTAAAGGTTCCTCATGGTCCAGCACCTGAAAGATCAATGCAAGGCAAAGGAGGGCATTTCTAGGGCCCACTCTGTCTCTCGGAATAGCATCCATTTGGCCTGGTCAGTGCTCAAGTCTTCTCATATGTTTTTAGTGCTTTGAAATATTAGCACTTAATATTGACCCATAAATCAACTGGTCACATTTTAATGAAGACTTCATTAACAATACATTTATTTTTTATCATGAGTGTTAAATAGAAGAGATTTAAGAATGTATTCAAAATTACAAAGTGATTGTTTAATTTTTACTTTCTAAGTAGTGAAGGAGATCTCTCAAAATTTACATGGTAGGGTGTTAGGAAGTGTTTTCCAAATTATTCAGGAAAAGTACGAAGAAATGGAACTCTAGTCATTAAGTTTGTCCCTCCTTGAATATAACTGGGACTCTTGGTCGATTGAATATGTCATTAGATTTGGAGCAGTCTGCACTTGGTGCTTTGCAGACATAGAATGGCTTCAGGTTTTACGTAGAGCTTGCAGATACATTCTACTAACTCTCAATTTGCAATGTTTTAAAACATCGTGGACAGATTGCATAACCTTCCATGTAATTTGGGGGATTTAAAATCCCATTAAAATTTATTCTAATTCAGATTAAAACTTGAAAATCCCATCCAGTTTAGTACTTTTATCTTTCCTATTCCAGTCAGGGCTATGAAAACCTAGGCCTTGTGGTTCTACAGAGGGGAAGGGTATAGGCCTGCTTTTACAGTTTTCTTTTCCCCTCTCTCTTCTTTTTTTTCCTGTAACCCCATCAACCCTCCACAGTAGAACAGGAACAGAATAAGGAGAATATTAATAATGGGACAAAAGTTCTCTAATTTGACCCAGTAGTATCATAGCCTGATTAAACAATGCTCTGCATGTGAAAGGGACTGAAATGTAGGGTCTATCATGAGGTACATGTGTGACTGACACGTGTGACTCATTTGGGAAGTGCATGTCCCCTGTCCAGTTGATCTACTTCAACTTCTCTTTAGAGTATGTCTATGAACAGAAACCTTAGAAGCTTCTGCTTCTGGGAGGCCCCTTTGTCCAGGGGACCATTCAATTGAAGAAGGTATTGGCCAGATAATTCAAGCTTGATTCCTTCTTTAGATTTTCTTATTCAATAGTCTTGCAGACCTGCTCTGTGCTTATGTTGAGCAAAGGCAAGTAGAATTCAGAGATAACAGGCAGAGAGGGGCCAGCAAGGAGAGAAGGACGTACTATCACCGCTTCAAGTGGCAAAGATGCATGAATTACATGTGGGTTAATAGACACAAGGAAGCCAGTCAGGTGTGGCCCTTCACCATTTCAGGGTACACAAAGTGTCTGTGACACATTCCACATGACTTGAGGATGATGCTGGAAAAATCAACTCAGTCCCAATCACAAGCTCAAGAACTTGGGAATGGAAATGCCCCCTTCAGGGATGTCTGAAAAACCCAGATATGCACTGCATGACACAGGCATTATGGGATGCCTCACTACCCAGAGGTCATTACCACCAAGTGAAGGTGACAAGGAGACCAAATTTCATTTAGAATGATGCTGCTCCTTTTCTTATACTCTCTCCTTCTCCCTGAGGAACAGAGCAGAAAAGGATGGTGGGATAATAAATGGAAAATCAAACATGCCTCTTCCCTAAAACCAGGCTTTTTAAGCTTAAATCCCACTAGAACTGGGCACAGGAGGACAAGGATACTCAATTAGATATAGATTGTAGTTTTAAACTGGAGTTGACCAGAATGAAAATCTTTACCACTGGACAACTATGAGGTCTGCCTGAGATCTTATGAAGGGATGACAAAGGAAGAGCTACTAGAGATTATTTGAGAATATGTTTGGAGTAAAATTAATTTTGTGTTGTTTGTCACCCCAATAAAAATATTTCATTATCAGTTAACATACATTTCTAAAAAATGCTTGTTAAACACACATGAATTATATGATAAATAAAATGAAAATTGATTGTTATACAGTCATAAGATTTGCTTAAACTGTTAATTAGATATATAGAATGTGTATTATCAATACCATCCACTGTTCATTTACAGTTTAACACTTTGACCCCGCTTTGTGTTCAGTTACTTCTAGTCTCTAATCCTAAGAGAAAAGAGTACAAAGTATTTCTCACCCCTTCTTTTCATTAACAAACTTCTGAGTTTGGGCACTGGAAAGACCACAGAGATCATTAACACCTCTTTCTCCCACCTCTGTCATAATGAGGACTGTTTCACACTTTCAGTCACTGGGGAGATGGTTTATTTAATGGACTGTTATTTTCAAAATGTTTTAGAAAAGTTCAAAACCTGGAAGCTAGGAGTAAAGTGTATCAGACAAAAACTTTAGATGATGCAAGATAATGAAAGTTTACCTCTAAAGACTACCCTTGGTTTTAGAATCATAACCCCCTGAATAACATGATCATTGCCTAATCTTGATCTTTATCTCACATAAATGTGCTTACTCAAGACAATCTTCAGAGCAAGATAGAAACAGTCATATTTGCAAGAATTTTAGAGGCTTTGGGAAAAGACTCTAATTTACATTTCTTCTCAGCATGAGGCTAGACACTCGTTATTAACTAACCCCAAATATGAAAGTGTAAAATAACTTAAATTTCTAATAACTTCAATGGTATAACAAAAAATATAGAAAAATGCAGGATAATCCTTCTCTTATGATAGCATACATTTGATATTCATTTCTCTATGTGGTTGATTTCTTGGACATCTGCTTTTATTGGATCTAGTCAGGTTTATTATCATTCATTACTATTTCACTGTCTTTAAAGTTTGGAGTTGATCAGATGCTGCCCTGGTTTGTTTTGAGGGGCATAAAAGTGTTACATGCTGAAACATCTCCCCGGCTATTAAACATATTAATGGGTCAGGACAGTGATTCTTAGAAATTTGGGTTTTGGAAATAATAAAATTTGTTAAAAGTTGCGGGAACTAACAAATAATAACCAGATTTTAACTAACAACTAACAACATCAAAAATTGCTGCTGCAGCAGCAACAACTTTATGTACTTTGTCAATATTTCATTTAAAAAAAGTGTTCCAATATCTAAAGTATGGGAAAAACATTATTTAACAATAAAGAATAGCCCTGTAAATTGAATAAACATTCTATCATGAAACGTTTGTTCCATCCTTCTTATTTTTCTTCCTTTTCTGATCAACCAGAGGTTTCTTACAGTTCAGCATTGATTCCCAGACTGACATTTCCACACAACTGGGTTACTATTTGAAGGCAACAATAAGACATGTAAATACTGAAAGATAACTTTAAAAATATGTTTTTTCCTGTCTAGGTTCTCTGCACCTTCTAGAACCCTGGCCTTCACCTGAGGACTGTGACATGTATAGTTTAAATTTTTATATAAATATTTTAATCACTTCAGAAAGGAGAAACTAAATTGTATTTTCCCAGATATATATGAGCGTGCTCAACTCTCACAAGTGTGCTCAATTTCCTACACTCTAATTAATATCTGATATTATTGATACTTCTAATATTTGCCACTTTGATATAAAAATCTCTATTACATTTTAAAATTATTTGTATAATTGGATTTTTATGTATGCATTAGCCATTTGTATTTTTCCCCTGTAAAATTGCCTATTCATTTTTAATGGAATGTTTGCCTGTCTTACTGTTCTATAAAAAGATTTTACAGTTTTAAACCTATTAACCCTTTTTCATCATGTATACTACCAATGGTTTTTCCCAAGTTTGTCTTTTTTTTTTTTTTTTTCTATAACATGACTTTGTTTTCTTATGAAGTTTAAAATTTCAAATTAAGGAGACGCTGGGATAGTTCAGCAGGTTGAGTACTAGCCTTGTAACCGTGAGGTGTGGGGATCGAATCTTGACCCAGACCTGTGCAAACCCATATGCTTAACTGTGGTGTTGAAGTTCCTCACCTCCCACGAGGGAGGCCCCCAGTTTGGTTCCCACCCCATGCAGCCCCACATCTACCTGTGTGGAACAAAACTATGTTGAAAACTGATAACGTACAACTATGGAGACTGCTCTGAGGACCTTTTCCCCTCTCTTTCTCTCTTACCTTCTCTCAAAAACAAAATAAATCTTAAAAAAATTTTTAATTGAGTGCATGAATCTATATGGGTTTCCTGTGATAATTTCACCAATAAAAAATTACAAAAGCTATATTTTCTCTAATTTTTTAACATCTGGAAGAAATCAGTTTTGATTTTGTGTAATACATGAAGCAAGATAATATTGTCTCAAAAGGTATATGCCACATCAAGAATTCTTGTATAATCCACCCTTTCCACATTACTTACAATAAATACATTGTTATCATAGACAATATATAAATTTTAGATAGTGTTTATGGAAAACAAACAAACAAACATACACAAAATTTCCCTCCGTCATGACTAGTAGGTAAAAAAACAACACATTTCATTATGTAAAAGGACAATCAGTACTGCAGAAATTGTACCATTTGCTCATGGTTATTTCCACAATTACAAAATATCAACCAAAATATAAACTCTGAGTCTTGTCCTGAGTTAAAATGACTGGTGTGTAGGGGCCAGAAACTCACAGAGCCCCAGAAAGACTGACCCTCAGAGACACGCTGCTCAAAATGAAAGCAAAGTTAACCGAGTCCACAGAAAGACAAGGAATACATGCTATTCACAGGGAACATGGAACCAGGAAACCTTTGAAAAGAACAGAAAGATAAGCTTCGTAGGCAAAGTGAAAAAGATAAGGGAGGCCTGAAAGAAGAAAATAATTAACAATTGAACAAGCAGAGAAATGCACAGATTTGAGGAAACTGTTATAGAAAATAAGAACTTTGTGTACACCACTATTAGTAAATATTTTTCCATCAAATGTTTAAAGACATTTAATTCACCAAGAATTAAGCATAAAGGTTATGCTGTTGAAATTGAGGTACCATTTCTCCTCCTCAATTTAATAAATCATTACCATGCACTCTACTTCACAACATAATTATTGGGAAATTTTCAATATGGCACCAGATCAATTTCCAAATGATCCTTTTGAAATTCAGGTTTATTTAAAAGTTAAATTTATGGTTGATGAACTGCCTTTTATTACTTGGTACTTACAAGTTTTATTGCTCTTCTAAAGCAAGGGTAAAAATAATTATCAATCAGAGCATAGTTATAATTACTGAACCAGCAAAATGTCTCATCAACTATGAAGGTGTTATAAAACCCAAGAATGAATTAATGAGTGAATCAATAACATTTGACAACCATGAGATCAATAATACTAACTGTGATACCCAAGGTTTTAGTTGATTTTCTCTCTCTCTCTTAGCCACCCTGTTCTTGCAATTCCTTGATAATGATTCTATCTTCTACTAATAGTTTCTATCTTTCAGTCTGCTTTCTAGCCCCAAGAAAAGTATTGCTGGACAGAATCATCTTAACAAACGCAGATGTGAAAATAATAGAAATTCTATTACTATGCAATTTGATTTATAACAAGTTGACACCACCTGTGGAGCAAAGGGCATTTACTAATTTCTCCATCCCATCCTCATGGGTGCCTGTGTGCAAGGGGCACGATCCAGAAGATGCTGAAGAAAATTCTTGTCACAGACATTAAACCTAATAGATTAACTGCTACCCAATAACTTCCCTTGGGAGAATAATCAAAGTGGGGAAAAAATATGGCGGCAGCCCCATGAAGTCAATGACAGAGAAATTTTTGACAAGTTGAGGGTGAGTAGAAGGCTTTATAAGGAAAGGGGAAAGGAAATCAAAGAAACATCTTGGAAAGGGAAGAGTCAATGGAACCAAGAGAAAAGGGAGGGAGAGAAGTATAAGCAGGGAATGGGGTATAGTGAGCTATGCAACACTTAACAAACAGGATTTAACATTTATTAGTCAAATGAACATTTTTGAAGAAATGACAGGGAAGTGCACATCCTCCTATAACTGGAAAACATTGATTTATTCTATTAAATTTGAAGAACAATTTTTTTCTCTTCATTAATAGTGTTACTTGATTTTTAAAAACTCATTTCATTAGAGAAATGCCAAGATATCTTCAACTTTCTCAATCCAATTGCTTACATTTGTTCAGAGAACAAATTCACACTTGATGAATCCTCCTTGAAAACCCAACCACTCACAATAACTTTTATGGCTTTCCTAAACCACGGGTAATATAAAGCATAAATCAGAGGGTTCATGGCTGAGTTATAGTAAGCAAACCAACAGAAAATCTCATAAATATAGGCAGGGGTTATGAAGCCCATAAAAGCATCAATTAACGAATCAATTGTATATGGCAACCAGGAAATCATAAATGCTACCACTGTGACTCCCAAGGTCTTAGCTGCTTTTCTCTCTCTCTTGGCCACTCTGGCTTTGTAACTCTCTGAGGATGATTCTGTCTTGCTAGAAGTATTTTCAATTTTTATAGCATGTTGTTTAGCCACAAGAAAAATCTTACTATAGAGAATGATTATAACAAGGGTAGGTATGAAAAATAACAGAAAATCTATCAAGACCCAGTCTTGATTTACAAGAACTTGACAACCTCCTATACAGTTGAGGGCACTTACTAATTCTTCCAGCCCATCATCATTGGCACCTGTATAGAATACGGCACCACTATATGCAAAAGGCAGGATCCAGGAAATGCTGATGCAAATTCCTGACACAGACACGGTGAACTTGGTAGGATAGATCAGAGGGTCCGTGACAGCAATGTACCTGTCGATGGAGATGAAGCACATGTGGAAGAGAGAAGAGCTACAGAACGCCACGTCACAGCAGGTGTGGAAAGTACAGAAGCTTTGCCCAAAGTACCAGCAGCTCTCCACGGACCTGACCATGCTGAAGGGCATCACAGTCGCTCCCACCAGGAAGTCAGCACAGGCCAAGGAGGCGATGAGAAAGTTGGTGGGCGAGTGCAGCTGCTTGAAACGAAGAATTGAAATCATCACTAGGAGGTTGCCAAACACAGCTAGCACAGCTCCAAAGCCAAACACCGCGTAGAGAAGCAGGCGGGGTCCGGTCGAGTAGGGACTTTTCACGCAGGATCCAGTCACATTCTCATAGCAGAGCTGCGCAGATTCAGGGGGAGACCAGTTACCACTCATGGTGCTGCTCTTTACAGTGGAAGAATTCTGCCCTAGAGGAAAAAAACATAAATACGTCAGGATGCCTGAGGCAATTATCAGATATTACTCATATGTCTTTTTCAAATTTTCTGTGTTTTTAATTATAAATCTTAAATGTTTTCTATAGCAAAATACAATCCAAAAATTATATTGTACAAGATTACTGGGGTCAGGGGGTTAATTTCAACGAACGATTAGTTCCCTTAATTTGATAAAATTCCCTTTTAGTTTAATATATGTTTTTCTTTTTTTTTTTGAGTCCAGGATTTCTCTTTGCAATGGGCACCGAGATGGAAAGTAATTATAGGGCTGAAGAATCACCTCCTGCTTGTTTCGGTTGTCTGACCTGCATCTCTGCCTAACACACGGAGTGTTTCCACATAAATGAATGCCATCAATGGGAAAATCCCTAGATGGAATCCCTATAGTGCAAGGTGTGAACTTGGAAGATTACTTTCAACAGAGATTATTAACAAAGTTATTCTACAAAACAACTCTTTACATTAAATTAGGTTAACTGTTCTGTTTCTTGCACCAAATAGTTCTTTCTTCTTAGACTTGAACCTTTCCTCTATTCTCCACCCTGACGTGTCCACCTTATTGGGTTTTTGTTAGAGATACAGTAGCGTGCAAACCATGGGAGTCAGAATTTACCTTTTTCTTCCCTGTTAAGAATCATTTTTGCCTCTGCAGTTGTTACTAACAAGCAGAGAAGATATATACCTTGTGGACAATTTGAGATTGATGAAATACATTGCACCAAAGCATTAACGGACAACATGATATTTAAATACACCAGCATATTTGAGGTTTTGGTAGAAAAGAGATCAGTTCTCCCATTTTCATTTTCATTTGCAAGTTCTCTCCATGAACATGAGAAATGACCATCGAACCCTCTGACATTTGTTTGTAGTTCCATGTGATAGAACACCCTGTGCCCGATGCCAAAAGAAGTCAATAAGGAATAATGAACAGAAAGCTGTAAAATGGAAACCCATTCCTTGGTAATTTCCCATCCCTGGAATGTTGGAAGCCCACAGAGTAAGGAAAAGCCTTATTCAGCCTTCCCAAAGAAAGGCTCAAGACTCTTGCCAGTACAGAGTTGTGACCTTAGAGTATTTGTGAACTTGCTTTTCAAGTTATAAAGTGCCCTGGGTATTATTAATCCATTTGGCCATCTGATTCCTAATCAAGAAAATCAGTGCTCTTAAACCCATAATCTTTGGGATTCCTCCTAATATTTACTGATAGTCTCATTTCTGTAAATTGATGGCAATTGCTTATATAGGCAAAGGTCTAGGCCAGGCTTACTTAAGTTCAGCACTACGAACATTTGGGGTCAGATAACTCTTTGATGTGGGGATCTGTCCTATGCATTGAAGGGCTTTTAGCAACATCTCTGTTATTAAATGCCTATAGATACCAATCCAGTTCCACCAATTGTGAAAAACAAAAATGTGTCTAGACATTGACAAATGTCCTCTGGGGGGACCAAATGTCTCAATGGTGCAAGCCATTGAGGAACCACGATCCTAGGAAATAAAAATAAAAAAAAATTACATGATACTTGTCACTTTTCGTAAAGAGATAATTTTATATTTCCCTCCTTTATTCTGAGATTTACTCAGTAAGTAATTAATCTATTTAATACATATTTATTGAATGCCAGGAGCTGGGTACAGAGTATTGAACCAAAAAGTTATGATTTCTATCCTCATGAAGCTTGTAGTCATGAGGGGAAAAAAATCCTAACCCATTTCCTATTTAGAAAAAAGTGCAGCTCGCTGCCATGTTCACTTAATTTTACATAAACAATGTATTTAATGCTGAAGCAAATCTGTTTTTCAATGTGAAAAGAAAATATAAAATCTGTTCTTAGAGTTAATTCTAAACAGAACTTGTCTCTAATCCTAATGTAACAAATGTGTATGATGATCAGTATTTAATCATTTTTTTCATATATAGGAATGCTACACGTGATTTGAAATCCACGAGTTATCTCGGGGTAAACACTGCAACCACAAGTGCCAAAGGTGAGTATTCTTGTGGCAAGCAGGAAATGGGCTAAACATGTAAACAGAGAAATGGTTACATTAACACAAAATCTGAAAAGTATTACTAAGGTGAAAGAATAGTTTATGATACTGAAATAAGCACATAGACAAGAAGGTGTAGACAAAAGGGTTCCAGCAAACAGGGTAAGACAAAAATGATGCTTCAATATTTGTAAATTATAATGTAATATGCACTAGAAAAAAAAATAAATGGGAATGGAGTAAAACAATAGCTTGGGTTTTCAGACCTTTGTTAGCAGATGGAAACAATGCAAATGGAATATTATACCAGTGAGGAAGAGAAACAGAGAGAGAAAGGCATGAAAATCTGGCTGTGGTCTGGAAGTAGGAACAGAGCAGGAGGCAAGGAGCTTGTTCCATGAAGAACCTGGACAAACCCTAGATCTCCATAACTTATTTCACAAAACAAAAACTAGATATCTGCCTATTTTTTACCAGCTCTTAGTTGGTTAAAGTTAATATTTGGCAATTATTTGTTGGTTTCCCAAACTTTTAAACCAATTTCATTATTTATGAAACCTAAGTTTTCTAGGAACCACAGTTCTGACTCATTGATATTTTTAATAGTAAAGTTGGTATTTTAGCAGGTAAGCCTTTTATGTCCCTCAACACAAACCAGGGCAGCATCTGGTCAATTCCAAATGTTTAAACAGTGTAGTCTCTTTGGAAACAGATTTCCAAACTGTTAACTGTAGAGAAAAAAAAAAAAGCAATATTGAATGTCTACTATGAAAACAAAAGGATTGTCTTGCATTTTTCTACTTTTTTATTGCTACATCATTGAAACTTATTGTAGGACTCTTTATTATTTTATACTGTTTGAGGTTATTCTGTGAAGACAAACTAGCCCTGAGCTGAGACGGTATGTAAATTAGAGGCTTTCCTCAGGTCTCTAAAATCTTGCACATATATGACTATTTCTAGCTTGCTCATAAGACCATCCTAAATAAATCCATTTCATCAGATAAAGATCAAGATTAGGCAGTGATCATGTTTCTCATGGGGTTATGATTCTAGAACCAAGGGCAGAACTTGGAGGCAAACTGGTTGTCTTGCATCATCTAAGTTTTCCCTCTCATACCAACATTTGACCCTTAGCTTGCAGGTTTTGAACTTTTCTAAGACATTTATAAAATAAAATAAACAAACCATTAAATAAACCATTTCCCAAATGACTGAGAGTGTGAGTCTTTTCTCATTATGACAGCAGTGGGAAAAGACGTGTTAATGATCTCTGTGGTCTTCCCAGTGTCCAAACTCTGAAGTTTGTTAATGAGAGAAAGGGATGAGAATGTTTTGTACTCTTGTCTCTTAGGATTAGAGGCTAGAGGTAATTAAACACAAAGCAAGGTCAAAGTGTTAAACTATAAATGAACGGTGGTTGATATTGGTAACTTATAATCAATTGATTAATTATATATTTAATAACAGTTCAGCATTTCTTCCAGTGGGTGTATAACTGAGTCATTTACCAACTTGATTATTACATAATTCATTTGTGTTTAATTATTTTTAGAAATATATGAGGGCTGTCTGGAAAGTATCCAGCCATGTAACCATTCTCCTTATATTGGCAATGGCTGGATATTTTCCAGACAGCCCTTGTGTGTTAACCACTTACAGAATACTTTTAGTGGTATGGGAAACAATACAACATTGTATTATCTCTGATCACATTCTCCAAATGAGCTCTAGTAGCTCTTCCTTTGTCCTCATGAGATCGCAAGCAGACCTCATAGTTGTCTAGTCAGTTTAAGAGTTAAAGATTGTTATTCTGGCCTACTCCAGTTTAAAACTACAATCTCTATGGTAATTTTGTTGCTGTTGTTGAATTTGAGACATTTCATGTGAAAAATTGATTAATTATTTGAGAGCTGAAAGATATTTTTAAAAATATTTATTTTATTGTTTTTGATAGAGACAGAGAGAGACAGAGAGAAGGGGGAGGGCCCAGAGCAGTCTCCATAGTTGTATGTCATCAGTTTCGACATGGTTTCACTCCACACAGGTGGGCAGGGGCCACACAGGGCAGGAACTGGGCTGGGGCCTCCCACATGGGAGATATGCCCCCTTGAGCCAGGGGCCAAACTAGGGAGCGAGAACCAAATTGGGGGCCTCCAGCATGGGAAGCACACCCCAGTTCAGCATATGGGTCCACATGGGCTGGGGCCAGGATTCTCTCCTTGGTCCCCGGGCTGCAAAGCAAGTGCTTAACCCACTGAGCCATCCCTGCTTCCCTGAGAGCTGAGATAATATCTCTCCCCATAGAAAATTTACATTTACTTCTGGTATTTTTCTAGAAGAATTAGCAATCTTGGATTATCCCAATCTCTATTACAGGAATTGAGAAAATTTGAAGTAAAGATTTACCCTAATATTTAGGGAATAATGTTTTCAAGATTTTAACTGCAAACTTTGGTGGTGGGTATATGACCAGGGCTTATCATTCCTTTTAGAATCTAAAATCTAATAGTTTCCAACTAACCCTACAAGGTTGTCAAGAGTTCTGCTTCCTTTTTTATCCTTTTTAATATTTCTTCTGGAATTGGCTGATATCTGTTGAAAATAATTGCCCTACAAGTTAGATTCATCTCTTAGAATTTCCTTCTATTTCTGGATCTTGGATAATTCTTGACTGTATTTAAATCTTTCTGATATTTTAAAGATTTAAAAAATATTTTTTTCCCCCAGATTTTCCAGTTATCCTCAGCAGGAGGACTGATCTACATAAGCTAGTTTGCCATTACTAGAAACTAATATTCTGCATATAAAATTTTAATAAATATGATAGGAGATTTTCTTAGGTGATATATGTGGTATAACCCAAAGTCACTGAGTGTATTTATATCTGAGGTTAACTAAATAATCATGAGAAATATATGTCTGTAATCTCTGTATCTATGCTGGGGAAATGTTATTGGAGTCTGGCAATAGTTCTCAATAGCATCAAGGGAGACAGACAGATTTGGTTTTAGTCATATCATGTGTAAATAATGATATTTTAATTTACTATTTTGATTTCCTATATGTATTTATTTATTTCTCTTACATAATTGCATTAACTAGTACTTCTAAAACAATATTCATGCAATGTGATAATATTGAACCATCTTGTCTTGATCTGGACTCTAAAGAGAATGCTTCTAAAATTTCACCTCTAGGTGTATGCTAAATTTTGGTGACAAATATACTTTTATCATATTAATGAAGGAAACTGTGAGCAATCAGAACTTAGAAAAATAGAACCTAGACAAAATCCAGGAACTTTCATTCTAATACTCAATATTAACATGACCTACTATCTTATTTAATATAATTTTGAGTGATAATATGATGGTTTCAGCCCAACCTAGTGATGAATTTTCCTGGAATCATGTTTCCAACTGTAATTCAATCATCTATTGCCAAGAAGGTTATCATGTGGTACCAACAGAGGTATAAAAAGAAAAATTAGGAAGCCACCATCAGCATATCTGGCATATCCATACTTAGAAAACACTAACATTAAAAAAAGAAACACTATCATGAAGAAGGTGAAAGAATCTAATATATTCTCTTTTCTGTCCTCTGTGAAGTTCTACATGCCCACTACTTGTTCAAAAGAAATTTTGTATTTAGAATTCTGAATGTTTTGTTATCATTCATAACAATATATTTTTCCTGCTTGTACAATGAATTTTAAAAATCTTTATCTTTGAACTTTTGTCTTACTTATTACTTATAATTTAATTTAGCAACAGTGTAATTTTATGAGATGTTTGCAATAAAATGAGACTATTATTCAAATCTTTCACTTAATTTTTTTCTATTTGTCCTCTAAACTTTAAAAATAGGGAACCTCATGTCATTTAAATATATATATATTACAGCTAATCTGATCTATTGAGTATAGTAAGTGATAGCATAAAACTTCATTTATTGACTCTTATGCTACTAATCTACTCATGTTTTCCAATTTGCCAAACCCAACTCTCCATTTATGGATACTAATTCACTTGAAAAAAACAAACAAACAAAAGTCTACACTCCTGCCTGGCTACATAAGTCTAATAGTGCTTGAAGACCCATCAAAAGTCTTTATACTAAAACATAAAGTTTTTTCTAACACTTTTCAACCCCACAGGCCATAGGGCCACATGTAGGTGAAAAGACAATGTTCTAGAAATGACACACCAAGTGCCTTGTGAGGGCAGTTAGTTCTGTGCTTATAAGACTTAGCATCTCTTGACACTTTTTTGGTCCTCAATAATATAATTTAGAATGTGTTGGCCATAATACCTACAAAATGTGTTTTCTTGAGGAAAATATTATATAAAAGTGACTTTTTTTTTTTTTACCTTAGCAGTTCTTGACATGGGTATTGGCGTATAATAAATGCTCAGTATCTGTTTAAAAGCAATGGAAAGTCTCAGTGAAAACCAAGGAGAGAAAATATACTTCAATAACTTCAATTGAGTCACTCCACAGATAAATCAAAAAGGAAAGGGAAAAATGTTTATATACCATAGTCTGCTACAATTTAGTTTCATTATACAATATACTCTAAATATGCATTCCAAAATGACTTTTATTAAATCAATAGTATAAAACATTCCAGAGAGAAAAATATAAAATTATAGCACACATTGTTTATACTCTTTTTTTTTTTTTTTTTTAAGATTTATTTTACTATTTGGGAGAAGGTGAGAGACAGAGAGAGAGAGAGAAGGGGGATGCAGAGCAGTCTCCATAGTTATACATCACTATTGTGACATTGTTTCGTTCCACACAGGTTGATGTGGGGCTGTTTGTGGCAGAAACCAAACTGGGGGCCTCTTGCATGGGAGGTGAGAACCTTAGCCGCCATCCAGGCAGTTACCAGTTCTGTTGCAGTTCAGCATGTAGGTTTGCACAGGCCAGGGCTGGGATTCAATCCCCATACCTCACAGTTGCAAGGCTATCCCAGCATTTCTATACACTTTTTAATAGAAATTTGTTCACATTATTAGCATAAAATTTCTGACCCCAGAACACTCTGGGCAAGTAAAATACATACTATATTCAAGTGAGAAATTTACTAAGAAAAGTTGGATAAGTGAACCACACACTATTTTCTTTTAAATATATTTTATTTATTTATTTATTTATTTTTCACAGAGAGAGAGAGAGAGAGAGAGAGAGAGACAGAGACAGAGACAGAGAGAGAACTGAACTGGGGGAGGTCCCAGTTCAGCATTTGGTTCCGCACGGGCCGGGGCCGGGATTCGATCCCCGGTTCCCAGCACTGCAAAGTGAGTGCTTAACCCACTGAGCCACCCTGGCTTCCCCCACACACTATTTTCAAGTGAGAAAATTTGGTGTAGAAATGACCACAGCTAATGATAATTGATGATTTTTCCACTTGCAAAACTTCAGACAATGTAATTAACACCTGATCCCAAGGCTGAATTACTGGTCTCACAATTACACAAGTGGACATTCCAAGATTCTGCCCAGCCATTAAGGAGAAGAGGCCTACCTATTGCCCCAAAGGTTCCTGGAATGTACAGACATTAAAAGCACAGGGAAGATAGTCACAGAGGAACAGCAAATAAATAGACCCTTGGGTAGTGTCATCAAGTCTAAACTGTGTCTGCTCTGGGCTAAACCATATCCCCCAAAATTCATATGTTTACGTCCTAATCCCAGTAGTTCAGAACATAACCATATTTGAAGACAAGATCTTTAAAATAGTAATTGTTAAAATGAGTTTTTTTATAGTGAGCTTTACTTCAATATGACTGCTGTACTTATAAGAAGAGGATATTAGGTCACAGGCTCATACAGAGGAAAGACCATTTAAGGACACAGAGAGAAGACAAAGGGAGATGGAGGTCCTCAGAAGAAATCAATCCTGATGACACCTTGATCATAGAATTCTAGCTGCTAGAATAGTGAGAAAATAAATTTCTGTGGTTTAAGCCACCCAGTCCGTGGTTCTATGTTATGACAATCTTAATAAACAAATACAGTGTGGCAAAAAAAAAAAAAAGACTATCTGTAGATAAACAAAAGAGAAGATGATTAGAGATTTCTCAACCAAAAATGAGATTTAAAATTAATAAAATTGGAAAGAACAAGAGTATGTGGTAAGGATATGTATAGAGCATTGAGACAAGTGACATATGTGAAACTACTTTGTCATTTATTATTTAGTATTGTGAATACCTTTATAATAGTTTTATGAATGAACATTCTTGTGACTTTGTTCCTGGCTAATTTTAAAAGTAATTTTCCAATTTTGAAAGGTTTTATGCATTTCTTAAACTTAATTTCATCATAAAGTCAGGCTTTTTAAAATATCTGTGGCCGACGCCATCTTTCCCTCTTTTGGTGTCAGCCTGGCCATTTCTCGGCCGTTTCTAATAAACTCACTCACTAAACCAGAAATAAATAAATAAATAAATAAATAAATAAAATATCTATACATTTTCCAACTTAGTGTATACATTTATTCTGAATATAGGCTAATGGTTGATGAGCTCTCCTTTAAAAGTTCCCCACTTAAAATAAATTTTATGGCTTTTCTAAACCACGGGTAAAATAAAGCATAAATCAAAGGGTTCATGGCTGAGTTATAATAAGCAAACCAACAGAAAATCTCATAAATATAGGCAGGGGTTATAAAGCCCATAAAAGCATCAATTAACGTATCAATTGTATATGGTAGCCAGGAAATCATAAATGCTACCACTGTGACTCCCAAGGTCTTAGCTGCTTTTCTCTCTCTCTTGGCCACTCTGGCTTTGTAACTCTCTGAGGATGATTCTGTCGTACTAGAAGTATTTTCAATTTTTATAGCATGTTGTTTAGCCACAAGAAAAATCTTACTATAGAGAATGATCATAACAAGAGCAGGAAGGAAAAATAACAGAAAATTTATCAAGACCCAGTCTTGATTTACAACAAATTGACATCCTCCTATACAGTTGAGGGCACTTACTAATTCTTCCAGCCCATCATCATTGGCACCTGTATAGAATATGGCACTGCTGTATGCAAGGGGCAGGATCCAGGAAATGCTGATGCAAATTCCTGATACAGACACGGTGAACTTGGTAGGATAGACCAGAGGGTCTGTGACAGCAATGTACCTGTCGATGGAGATGAAGCACATGTGGAAGAGAGAAGAGCTACAAAACGCCACGTCCCAGCAAGTGTGGAAAGTACAGAAGCTTTGCCCAAAGTACCAGCAGCTCTCCACGGACCTGACCATGCTGAAGGGCATCACAGTCGCTCCCACCAGGAAGTCAGCACAGGCCAAGGAGGCGATGAGAAAGTTGGTGGGCGAGTGCAGCTGCTTGAAATGAAGAATTGAAATCATCACTAGGAGGTTGCCAAACACAGCTAGCACAGCTCCAAAGCCAAACACCGCGTAGAGAATCACCCTGGATCCAGGTGAATAGGAAGTTTTGATACAAGATCCACTCACGTTCTCATAGCAAAGCAGCACAATAGCAGTTTGGGAAAGATTGCTGGTCATGGTTCTGCAGTTTGATGCTTACTGTGTCCCTGCATTTCCTTGTGATAGAAAATAATAGTTAACAATTCTGAAAATTAAAATAAAAAATCCAGCTGCACATTTGAGCAACTCCTTTTAAATACTGCCTCAGTTTACATCTTTTTCCCATTTTAATTTTAAAGATAAAAGAAATTAAAAAACTGAGAAAATTATTCTTTCTGTCCTTAATTCATTAAATTATTTCCGTAACTATGTCTAAACCTCACCAATAGTTAACTCCAAGCAAATATACTAGAAATTTTAATAGGCCAGAAATCAAATTATCTGAATAATCGAAGAAATCTAACTTAAATACCTGGTTCTTTACACTTGTGAAGTTGTTCCTTGCAAAGAATAATCACATATAATATAATTATATATTGGACAAGTCACCTTTTAATAGACTCCCACCTTTATATTGTCTGGGAAGTTAATACCTAAGATGATTTGGGAAGCCTACCAATAGACTTCACCCATGATTAATTTCTCACAAGAAATCCCTATAGTGTAAAGTGTGACTCATGAAAGAAAACTACTTTTGATAATTATAATTAATAAGTTCTCCTAATCCCTCTACTGGGTATCTACCCAAAAAACCTGAAAACCTTAATCTTTAAAGATGTTTGTACCCGCTTGTTCATCGCAGCACTGTTCACAGTGGCCAGAACAT